>JAQIXS010000444.1:0-47043 GCA_034700785.1 Rossiulus vilnensis | reverse complement strand
AAAATGCATCGACCGGGAATCGAACCCGGGCCGCCCGCGTGGCAGGCGAGCATTCTACCACTGAACCACCGATGCTTATGCCCTCTTCTTACAATTTGAGAATTTCTGCAAAGTTTACCGAATAAGTGTATCTTATATCGACTTTCTAACAAGTACAGGCGTCAAAATTCAATTGGCATTTCAACTCTTAAACTTCCTAAATTTAAATAAGAATCATTTTCATCGATTTGTTAATCAATTCTCACTCTTTAACTGTCCGAATATTCACACTTTCAAGTGCGCCTGGAGTGAATCGTCAAGAATTTGCTCTTGATGAAGGGAAATGACCTCTTGAACATGTTTTTTTATCTGCCTTACTTTTCGCCACATCACCTATTAAAGACGTAGGTAAAAATGTATGGAAGAAGCTAAGAAGTACGCACTAAAATGTGTTCGGATTCGGACGACCTTTAATCGCTTTTTTAATCGAATGTCAATTAAAACTCGTTATCAATTTCGTTTTATATATTATAAGTTGATTCCCAGTCGATACATTTCGACCCCTTTCTCTCCCCATTTTTTTTACAGTTACGCTGTTTTTCCATAAACACCTGTTCGATTTTTTATTGGGTATTTTTGCGCATTTTTTACGGAGGTAAACGACGATACTTGGGGCAAAAACAAGATTAGCAAAGATTAGCGTGTGATAACCGATTGAAAACGAAAAAAGACACGCCCGGGCTATTTGCACGAAAAGCTGACCAAAGGTCAAGTTTTAAGATTTGAAAATTTAAGACGATTTTGATTAAGTCTTGTTTGTTTTAACACATAAAAAATGGCATTTTTTTAGTTAGTAGGCTTACGTGTGAAGCTTCATCAAGCAATTCAGCTATTCATGAAAATAATTTATAACCAAACACCTCACAATGACCTTGTTACTCTTTGATCCCACTAAATCGATATACATATTACCAGACCAATGTTATCTTCAAGACTTCTTCTGAAATAAGAAATACGAAGAGCAAACGCCAGATGGAGCCACTCAACGCCTGTGGCACGAATACCGGTTTGCATACTCATTTTAGATGCTAAGTATCATTAATTTAATAGTCTTTCTCAAGGTCTCCTAAACGCGTTTATTTCGTAAGTTATGAGAGATTAAAATGTTTTCTTCGTCGATGGACAAAATTTCCGTCGCCTTCCGGTCTTCGTTTCCGGTTGTTCGAAGACTCAGCAGCAGCGTCGATTCACCGCCATTCAAGGAGATTCGGATTCCCGTGCCCTGGGGTCACATCGCAGGTGAGACTTTTTTTTTTTGAGTTCATACCACTACTTCCGGTTGACCCAAATAGGCGGCCATTTTGTTCGCCGAGGACGACCTTCGCAAAATCACACCAACAACAATTTTTTTTATCTTTTTCATCACGTGTTCGCTATCAAACTCCACCTCCGAAATAAAAATGTTTCATTTCCATTTGACAAAATATTATATTATATTAGCATTTTAGCATTTCAACCTAGTGTGTAGTGACTGTGGCAGAACGTGGCATTTTTAACAGGTGTGGAACAATTCCGGATTACAATCCGAAAGGTGTTCCATTAAAAGTGGCAAATACCAGTACTGATGTACTGATCAGTATACATCATACTGATATCACTACAGATCTACTGATCAATGTATCTGTACTGACATTTTAGTATAAATATCAGTACAGATATACATGTAGTTTAAGTAAAATGGCCAATGTACATGTATATAGGGTAGGTGGCCAAAGTATAAAGCGTAAGCGTGGCCACTGTATGAAGTGTAGGTGGCCAACTTACAAAGGGCATGAGTGGCCAATGTATAAAGGGTAAGGGTGTAAAATGCATTAAGTGTATTTAGCCATAGCATAAAGGGTACCTGAGATGAAACACTACGGAGTGGACAGACCAACTGAGATTTCTCTGGATAGTTGCTATCTCTTGCACCAATGATACATGTCAACCATGTTCAAACATGTTTACAATGATTATGGTAACCATCAAGTTGAATTTTTCTTAAAAAAACATGGGTTGATGGATTACACTCCTCTACCACATGGCAAATCCTTGCTGATGATAGGAGGAACATGTACAGAATTGAATTGAACTGAAAACGAACTTATCACTAAAAAGACGTGAGCTTGAAACTGACCTTCGCTTGACCAATCATCCACCAATGGCATCATCCTCCATCCTCTCCTCCAATCACGATCGTTTGTTGTTTCAAGGTAAAGAGTGGGGCAAACATGGCGGCCGTCCTTTGCTTGGGATCCACGGCTGGCAGGACAACTGCGCCACCTTCGACCTGCTGGCGCCCCACCTACCGGAAGACGTCCACTTCCTGGCCATCGATCTTCCGGGCCACGGTCTCTCCTCGCACATTCCTTCCGGCTTCTTCTACGACATGGTTTCTTACGTGGGCTACGTCAGACGAGTGATCAAGCACCTCGCTTGGGACCAGTTCTCCATCTTGGGGCACAGCATGGGCGCCATTGTGGGGCTGGGCTACGCCGGATGCTACCCCGATCACGTGCGCAAGATGGCCGTCCTGGACGTCGTCCAGTTTTACATGATGCCGACGCCCATCCTCACGTCCTTCCTGGCCAGGAGGATCGACCAGATGGTGGACATGAGCGACAAAGATAACACATCCTCCTCTCGAACGTACACGATGGACGAAATTGTGCAAAGATTGGTGGAGTCCACGGGAGACTTCATGACCGAAGCTTCGGCAAGGATCCTACTGAAGAGGGGCTCCAGACCCGTGCAGGGTGAGGACGGATCTTCCAGAGTGGTTCTCACCAGGGACAGCAAGCTGAGGCTCTCTCTGCCCATCGCCTCCGAAGACCAGGTGTTGGCCATCAGAGAGAATGTGCGCTGCGACCTTCTTCTGGTGCTGGCCACCAACGGCCTCAGCAAGAAGTACCCAGAAGAGGTGGTGCAAGAAGTTCTGGACATACACCGGAAGCGGGCAAGGACTTTCAGACTGGAGATCGTGGAGGGCACTCACCACGTCCACCTCAACAACTCAGAAAGGGTCATTCCCATTCTGAAAGATTATTTTTCCAGCTGAAGAAACCGTCTCCTGCTCGGCAACTCTGGAATATAGAAGAACGAGAGGGAAAACTTACTATAGTGACATTTTAAATATATTTTTTTAAACGAATGGAAAAAAAACGATCAACACCTGAGAGAAATTGTTAGAAATGATGACAATTTATTAGATGTAGCATTCTATAATAATATAAAATGTCATCCCATGTCAATTTAATAACATAATAATTCAAAGGCTGTACAATTTGCATCCAACTTATATTTCAATATTTATTTGGAATTTAAATAGGAATGATGTCAATTATTCTTGAGAAGATAAATGTTTAAAAATGCAGTTTAGAAATGAAGATTACAGTCGATTTAGCAAGGATTTACGGCTGTGATCTTAATGAAAACTTTATTTTTATAGTAACTAGTCGGTTGATTGCAATGTTATTGAAGAACAATGTCCAATGATTTTATCTACATGCCATTAATTGCTTATAAAATTGATTGACTCACAGTGAGTTGCAAAAGTTCTCTAACAAAAACATTAAAATTAGAATTTGGGTTTTTAATTTTAATCCATTCGAATTAATCTGTCCACAGTTCAATTCAACTCAACTCAACTCATTTTCACTAGAAAAGTTAATTCCTTGAAAATTTATTCATTGGACCGTACCGTATCCTGTTGGTGTTTTTTTTTAAAAAAAAATGTATTCCCGATCAAAGAAAAAATGCATCGACCGGGAATCGAACCCGGGCCGCCCGCGTGGCAGGCGAGCATTCTACCACTGAACCACCGATGCTTGCATGCTAAGCTTCTTAAAAGGATTTTCAACCAATTCGGAGATTTAAGGACGATTCAGATATCACCGATTGCAAAGTTCAGAATGCATCAATTGAAAAATGTTACTTTAATTACGATTTTATTAATCGATCCAAGTTTTGCATCTTGCACACTATAATACAATTAATAAGAAACTGTCCGAATACGAGCACTTCTTAGTGCTCCTCAAATTTACCGAGATGTTCAGTGATGTGGCAAAAAAAAAATTAAAAATAAAAGGTCATCATCCTTCATTCTGTGTAGCTTTTTTGCTCCACATTTAACACACTGTATGATACGCACTAGATAGTGTTAGTATTCGGACGAGTAAGTACAGTTGCAACAAATTAAACATGTGTGTTTTTTCCATGCAAGGTAATTTGCATAAATATTAATTACATTTACACGTGTGTTGCTTTTTTTAACAGCAGTTAAAACGCATCACTAAAGCAACGTTAATATAATTGTTTGATGAAGTTTCTCAAGAAAAGAAAGTCAGTAGAGGGAAATAAATATTACTACTGTTCGCCGTAAAATTCTTAAATTCTTTATTTTATGTCATGTTTTATGAGCATTATGTCAAATATTTTAATGACATACACGCATACAATATCTGAAATCATAAAATTCTCGATGCACTAAAATGTATTACCTTTTAGAAAATAAAAACATTGTAGATTTTTTGGACAAATAACAAATGAAAGAACAAAAGTTTCTCAAATGATACATTTTTTTAGAGGACAGATATGCTAAGAGGCATAGAAAAGATTCGTAAGTTCTTAAAATCTCGTTTCTGGCACAATACCATATCACCTAAGATTTCTAAACGTTTCATTCATCCAACAAAATTTTTTTTAAAAAAGATGCATCGACCGGGAATCGAACCCGGGCCGCCCGCGTGGCAGGCGAGCATTCTACCACTGAACCACCGATGCTTACGAAACATGCTGAGGAAACATCATACATGTATAATGAAATATTTTTACTAATTAAAAATTCGATTAATTCTTCTTAAAGCAATGTTCTAATTCGCATAAAATATTACCATAGCATAAAATATTTGTATTTGAAACGTTGTGTCAATTCACTAAATCAAAACGCAAGTTTAAATGCAAACAGTCATTCAAATGTGATGGTATGATTTAGGCCATCAACTAAACAAAAGCTTTAAAACTAACTACAAAGATAAATCAAAATTTAACAGAAGCGTCTAGAATTCAATTATAACCGCAGACTTTCCGAATCCCAAACACTGGAAACCCCACGTGAGTCATTCGCTACAGTGTTAACGATATGCAACAACAGATGGCGCTACCATCCTCGTTGCTCAAGAGGACCGTGTAGAAGATTATTTTATTAAAGTTTGAAAGCAAGCTTTTGGACTATCAAAATGCAAATAAGCCGCTGTACAATTGTATGTATTTTCATTACGTTTTAGTAAAAAAAGCAAAAAATTAACAATAATACTAAAGAAAGAAAAGAACAGTGCGACTGACAATAAATAGCCACGGGCTTCTGCGCTTCTATAGTCCTCTTTAATAAGAGCTACAATAGCAGACCCCCTTCCTGGCTTCCCCGTTTATTTTATTATTTCAGCGCTGGCTTCTGCTTGTTTCTTTTGTTTTATTTGACATTTAATCTGCTAATGCAACAGAAAAGGAGATATTTTCCATCTGGATTAAGGGGGCAATGTGGTTTACCTAGGTTGACGTCAATAGCGGCCCCGCCCACTCCTCTCTTGCGCGACTTCTTGGCATATCCGGTAGGAATACATCCAATTAACGTCGGGTTTTGCAGTGCACAAATGGCGAAATTCCAAGAAAAATATTGCGATATCAATATAATTAAGCAAAACAGAAATTAGGCATTTAGAAAATTAATCGCTATAGAAAAATCAACCTGCTCAGTTTAGCCTACTCGTGTTTTATGGGCAATGTCCATTTCTGAGACGATGGAAAAACCCAGTCCAATTAATCGTGCATAATACGAGGTAAGTATTAATTGTCATAACTATCCCATTACACTTTCACGATATGTCGATACGCATTGTAAAGCGTATTTCGACACGAGCACCTGTCGACGCATGTTGACACATGTAACACAAAATGTAAATTTCTCAATTTTAATTTCGTTGAACATAAACCTGTTTCTTTCACGCTCATAATTCATTTCCTCTACTCATTTTGGTATCTTTACCTCAGATTCTTTCATTGTTATTAATATTCCATTATTTTTACACTTTCGAATATTTTCGTATCTGTATCTTGTGCCTGAAATTTTTCCTGTTGCTCATTTTTATTTTACTTCCTTTCCTTAGTTCTCACACATTCAATTTTAGTTTGCCAACTTCTCACTGGTTCTTTTCCGTCGTTCAATTTCTCGAATATTTTTATTCAACTGTTTACGCATTTTCCACGTTATTCTTAGTTCCTTTAATCTTTTTATCATCTGCTTAACCCGCACGTGTCGACAGTCGGCAATTTCGTTGGAAATGCTTGCAATTTTTGCCCCAATTTCTCAAAGTTTTCACACATTTCTAAACCAACTGCAGCCTCACCCTAAAGATGCATTGAGTCCAAGCAGGCCTATACGAATTTCCTTTCGAATCTTAATCGTGTTGGGAAATTTATTCTCTAATTGCGGCATCATCAAGCGGCCCTATAGCATGGAATTTCTATCTGCTATTCCTAAAATTATTTTGACAACAAAATGTTGTTTTGGAAATCTTCTCTAAACTCTCAACTAAAGGATATCTGGCGTTAGGCCTTATCTCCCCCCAAAAAAAACCCAAATTTCTCCGTTCTGATTCCGATTCTGCAAACAATGAAATCACAAATGGAAGCGTCATTGGAAGAACGCGACTCAATTCACGCTCGAAAGGGTCCCAACATTAGCATCGAGCAAACCGCTTGGAGGTGGGGTGGGGGGAAATATCCCCCTCTTCCTCGTACCCCTTCGAACCCCATCGTTTCGACCCAACCAGAAATGCACCAAAATTCCAGCTCCACTCTCTCGTGGCTGTTTTCCACTCCATTTCACTTTAACGGCGTTTTTTTCCTTCTTTTGCAAGAACGCACGCAAAAGTAATGGCTCGGAAAGCACGGGGAATAAGTGCGGAATTCGAGGCGCAGTCGGCCGCGATGACCGGGGGTCATCCGGACGATGACCAACGTCGAGAAGGTTTTGGGAGTGTATTTTTCGAGCGGCCCCCGCCAACGCCCTTATTCAAATGGTCCTTGTCAGAGGCAAATTGCTCACAACTGACACGGGCATAAAGTCGTGTAAGCACCCAAGTATGAATTACGATAACACATGATCAATAATTGGAGAAGAAGAGCAGTGTGTGTAAAATGAAAAAAATCTTGTAATCTACGGTATCTGTGGCACTTGTTTAAATTTCGATGTTGTATAGACTACTAGCTGAGAACCAGAAACGTTGTATCATTCGTGCCTGTGGTATTAACCAGAAATAAAGCTCCGCAATGGACTGCAATTCCAAGATAAGAATCAATTGCAGTGCATTTTCATTCCTAATAAACTGATTTTATAAACACGTGTTATTGAGTAAGTGCGTAAAAACTCGCGTATTTAATACATTTTAAGCAACAAATATGACATGACAATCATTAATGGGAACTGATTAAATATACAACAACTTCGATGCAGTGAAGAGATTAAATATAATTGCTCAAAATACCAGCTTATAGTCACCATATCCTCTGTATCTTCTGGATTTGAGTAGCCAGGGTGATGAGGTTTTTAGTAGAAGGTGTCGTACGAAACGTTGCAGCATTCAAATTTATAGCAAAAATATATATATTTGATTAAAATTCGGTTTGGTGTCAATCTACAACTCATTCCTGGAAAAAATAACATTTAGGACGGCCGAACGTCTCCCCATAAAACAGCAAACAGCATTAGTCAAAATTGCTTCATTTTGTGCTTACAAATACACAGAGGCATTGGCACAAATTCCAAAATACTTCCATTTCGAAACAATCATATTTAAGCGCGATATGCATAAACTGCAAATGGGAGCAAATAATTGTTTGTCAATTAAAAGAGAGGTACGTTTTGAAACTTGCTGACAAAGGGGCTGCTATCATTTATTGAAGATATCAATTACACAGCGACACACTCTTATTTATTTCTCTTTATGTTTCGAAGCTTTTTCAGAAGGGTAAAAAAAAGTCAATTACAACGATTCCCAATACGTCATAGGCAAAACCCAAGCCCTCGCATTCCAGCTCTTTTTTTGCGCTTCTGTTCTGAACAACCGTCTGCAATTCATTGAAATTCGTCGACTATATTCTTAAGGAGATGAAGGAACTCGTGGAATCGTTTGGGGGGAGGGGAGAAATGTCCAGGGTGGATGAACAGGGCCAGCCTCCCTCCTAATATCCAATATTCTTTCATCGATCAATCGCAAACGCAGTTGTTTTTGGCCCAAAAACAAGCCTGACATAAATAATTCAACGAATTCGTGCATGCTTCAGCTGAAATTGTTGACGATTTCTGCGCCAGGGAAACTAGGGGGCGTCTCGCTCCCGTCCCACAATCCCCCTCTTCCCCCTCGGGTCCCACGCAAATTGGTCAAACCGTATTTTCCATTGCGACGTGCCCAACGGTGGGGATGGAACGTGATCTGAATTAATTCCAATTTCCCAAATCTAGGAGGCCACGATCACGTGATTCAAGATGGCGCCGCCCGACCGAGCACATGAGATCGATCTTCTGCTCGAGTACTGTGGTGGCACGATGGAAATTGGATATTTAAAAACAACAACAATTAAATGGTCCTGTCAGTTGATCTTGAGTAAAGAACATGTTGCCTCCGAAAAAGCCCATTAAAAAGACTTGATTTTTTGAAATTATGCCATGAAGATAACGTTGTTGTTCCTGCTTCTGACAAGGAACGATCCGTTGACGTAACACGTTTAGGGGAAGACTAGTAGCTGTAACACTATTCCCTATGTGGCAAAAACATCTTAAAAAGTTAGACATCAATTTGGTGTCTAATTTTTTAAGATGTTTTATTACGATGGGCACGATAGGGATTTTCCCGTATGCCATAGGGAATAGCGTTTATAGCATGCCGCTTATTTCCCTATAAACATGTTACGTGAACGCATTAAGTTAGACATCGTTAAGCCCGTCCAAGCGAAAAATATTGTATAAGCTTCAAATACTTATTATAATCGCTACATTCATTTTCCCCAGTGTAGAATTGACCGTCTAGGAGTTCCGGTTATTTTTGATTATTTCAAAATGCCCCGTTTATTTATATAAAAAAAAACGTTATGCGACACATGGAAAAACGTTTTCCCTGCAATGTAAACCTCGGATGTTGCATAACGTTTTTTTTGAATTTATTAAGCGTGTACATTTTCAAATTATAAAATACAACTCAGACCCTAGTCGATAACCAATTCTACACAGGAGTAAATGAATTAAATAATTACAAGAAGAAACTGAAGCAAAAATGTGTAATAATTTTGCATGGTGGGCATCCTATTGGCTCAGCCTTAAATAATATAAAGGCACATTTGTTGGATATTTAAAAACAATTATATCGAAGAGAACCTAGACGGTCTTGCCAAATTAAACTTGACTTCATATAGTACATACTGTACGTATGCCAGGTCGCATCATTGCAATAGCAATACTAGATTATCCACGTCTTTTTTCATACAAGTTTGGAATTAAATATCCAACACAAAAGAAAATATGTCCTTCACATGCAGCTTCACCTCGCAATCTTATCGGTGCAAGTAAGCCCCAGTACGGATTGGGACGCGCAACGTGTCCTGGGTTCGGACATCTGTCGCCCCAGATGGGGTTATTCCACCGTTGCTCGCTTTTATAGTCGAACTATTAGAATGGTCAATGGCCGAGCAAGAGAAAACGGCACATTCGCCCCATCAATATTTGCTGAAAGAGGGGTCCGGAACACCCATTAGCCAATTATTGGCAGCATGTGGTGCCTCCCCCTTACGCGAACAGATGCATTCTATTACGAAATAGTCGCTCTTTCGGCCATAGGTGGCGCCCTCCCAGCTGGACCCCTAAGTTGCCAGTAGCTATAATAAAAAATTGCCATTATTTAAATATGAACGGATATATATGGCCATCACTTTCGAAGCACCCTGTACGAGCGGTAATTTCGCAGCCAAGTAAAATATTGGCGGAAATCGCCCACTTATTTTTTTCTCCAATTGGATTACTTCGGGGGGGAAACGAACATAAACCATTTTATATTATAAACTAGCGAGGTTTTAAAACGAAACTGGAGGAAGATGAAAAAACGGCAACAGTAACACATGGGACTCGTCCCAAAAATAGTCCTCGAATCCTGTTGCTTCGGATTTAGGCCAAAGTAAAGTCTGTCAGAAAAGGAGATTTTCCGAGTTTTTTGCCGCTTTTCAAAATCCGGGAAAGAAAAGATACGAAAGAAAGGCATAAACAGTTTTAGGCCTACATCCGAGAGCAACTTTTGTATCAATATTTCTTTTACAGAAGCATTGGTTCAGTAAAAGAAATATTTCAAAATGTTGATCCAAAACTCACGTTAAAATTCCAGGCATTTCAAACAATTTGGCAAACGAAATTGGCAGATTTATGAGTGTTACAGGCGAGACTATTTATTATCTGTGACTTATTTCCATTTTCTATTTGCATATTTCCACTTCGTGACCGAACAGATATTTCGTCTTTCTAGTGAACCGGAAGGAGCCTTCGTGCGAGTTACATGGGCTTTTATAATTAAAACCCGTAACGCTTCATCGCTGCTACATGTACAATGGATATTTTGTAACCACATCAGTAGGGTATCTTCAAGAAGAATTATATCTGAAGGTACAAAGTGTCGTTTGGGCCTCTTCCTTTCCCTATTACTGGACTTTAGTCACTGTTTTAATCCATTGAGCTTAACAAATTTAAAAATCTATTGCTTACTCCAATAATATTTATAGAAAACCTGAAAAATTTCCATCATTCGTGATTAGTTTTTTTTAGACTTCCTACAATCATATCGAATATGAATAACCACATCGATATCAAAGGAGTGTCTTAGGTAAAAGTTTAAGAAAAAACAACAACGACTTAGCGCTGGATTTCCATCCCGATTTTCAATCACAATTCGTTTACAAATATAAAAGATAAATGGAACATGCTTTTATATTGCAGTGCTGATCAGCTAATCAGAAGCCAAACATTAATAAAATAGGTAAATAAACTTACTATTCAAATGTCAACATGAATCAATTGCTGCGATGTTATTTCACTTACCAAAAGCGAAACTAAAGTTTATAAAATACGAACAATAAAGACAATACATCGCCATTAAACTCGCTTTACTTTTTCGAGCCAGGTCAGTTAACAGATGCAAATTCTGCCTAAATTTCCAGCCATCTGCCATCAATAGGAGGGGTCATCTATTGTCTGACCTTAGCGAAATGGATTTATCGCCCCTTCGCATCTAATCGCCACCTGATCCCAGACGATTGTAATCCATTTTACATTTCAAATAATTAATAATTTACGTCTCCAAACTCCCACGTGGTTAATTGGGCCCGTTTCAAGCACCAAAATTCGTCCTCGGAATTTGAAACAGCTGGGTAAAATGCCCATTGTTCGTTGTTCCGTTGGGATTTAGCACAATTACAATGACAAATAAAGCACTGAGGGGAAACCGGGGGAAGCAGCTGCTAGGACCGGTGAGAGGTTATCAAACATGGGCGGAGGTGACCAATCTCGTAATTACTTCTGATTAAAATTAATCTGGACAACGGAGCGGTCTTGTTTACTTACCATTTGGCTGAAATTCTAACCTTGGCTTCGGTCTCGGGCCGTTGCAGCGACGCATCTGTCAGGGGTAAAAACCTGGTTAGAACATCCTAGCAAAAGCCAATCTACCTACAGGATATTTATTCAGTTCAATTCAACTCAGTACCCTACTGTCAACAAGGATATACCACGTGATAGGGGGTGATCTACTACATAAAGCTGGCCTGACCCTGCATGATACTGACAGTAGTACTGAGCCTGTACGAGAAATACTGATAGAACGTGTACATGTAATCATTTAGGTCAACTGAGAATAATGATCAATAAATACTTACATATATCCAGTCAATACTGAGGCACACTGTCACTTCCACTAATACTGATCATGTAAGGGCAGTGCTGATGGAATAACGCGATCATGTAATCGACTGACGGTCAATATTTTCAAATACTGATCATAACGCTGAGCGTGTAAGGGGTAAAACTGATTGAATGACATGAAATTCTGACGACTTTCTCGAGTGTATAATTAAATGTACACGCATAATGGGAGCATGTCAACTTCCGGTATTTCAGATCATGTAGGGCCAGCATGAGAAAGTGTTGATTGAATAAAGTATTAGGCATGCCTGGGATGGATACTTAACCCTCTTGCAAATGATTTGGGTACATGGAATGTGGATGCAACAAAAAGAGCTGCTTGAAATACCTGCTATATTTGAGAGCAATTTACATGTAGCTGAACATAAGAACGTGCATTGGTGCTCTCTTTCGAGGGAGGTCCGTGGGACAGCCACTGAAAATACCGATCAACGTTTAAAGAGTATTATTTATTGTTAATCATGTTTCAGAATAATTTATTGTTAAGTATTCAACATGGAAAAGTACAAATATTGTAAATTACAACCAAACTACATTGTGGGGGGGAGAAAAACGACAACAACAGGCTTTTTTATGAATGCTCGAGGGATATAGAATGAGAAGAGAAAAAAATACAATCAGTAGAATAATAAATAGAATAAATACAACTGGAAATCGGTTAAAATATATATGACGTAATAGAAGGGGGAGGAGCGGAGGTGGGGCCGAGAACGTTTGTAGGTCCAGGGAATGGTCAATCGAGGTTAATGGTGTCCTAGCATTACATTTCCGCACCTATACTCCTAAGGAACGGCCATTTTGTAGAGAAACATGTTTAGACAATTGAAGAATTTCACGTTCGGATTTGGAGGAATCTTTCTGACTTCCATCAACGAAAACAGAAGTGAAAAAGTAAGCTTTAACACGAAGATTTCTGATAACATATCGGAAACACGACTCCCTTTTAGTTTATAATATTAATTACAATCCTAAAATTAGACTGAAATAAAGGCCAATCAAAGTGAAATCAAATTTGCAGTTTGGGCTCTGTGATTCACGTGCGAAATACCGGCAGCCATCTTGTCCGTCGTGATATTACCAACTGTCTGACGAAAAAGCATCCACAACTTCTTAGAGAAGCAAGATGGCGGCCAGTGCATTTCCGCTCAGAACTGCAACCCATCGTGAATTTGGATCATGGGTGAGGGGTGGGCAGGGGGGGACGAGGGGAGAGGTGTGTCGAAGTGCAATATGCAAATCATATATAATTCAAGTAATAATCGACTACATAGAAGTGGAACAGGATGGAGGCAGAGTTATATATTATAAGAATCATTTGTTGGAATGCAAAATGCATGAAAGACAAAACATCACTAAACGTCCAAAAATGATATTAATTATAGCGGAGTAGAGCAGAGAGAGATAGAGATTATATTCAATTATAAATATACGAATTATAGCAAAGATCAATAATAAATATAGTTCGAAGAAATGAGACAGGAGTTGAAACTCACTAATTATATTCCTATAAGAGTCCAAATTCATAAATCTAAACGTAGCATTGTTTCGGGGGTGGTAAGGGGGGATATAGGTCGGGTGTGGGAGGTAGAGGGGAATTAATTACCATACAGTTAATAATTAAATACACGAAAGAAAGTAGGCGACCGTCACGCTCTCTGGCGGACGGCGCTCAACGAGTCTAATCAATATAATAGCAAAGGAGCTAGAAAGGATATAGACATTTATGAAAACGAGGCTATTATTCTATATATATATTTATATATATAAGGCATGTCCGAAATGAAATCAAACGGAAATGTTCGAGGAATTTGGGGAAACAAACCGAGATTCTCGAAAAATAATCATGAGCGCTAAAAATCAACTCGAATTTCGAAGTTCGCAAAGTGACCTTTGCACTGCAGTTTGAGCACCAATATGGCGAAATTTTTGTTCAGTTTTGTTAACAAGCGTATTATTTATACATAGAACTTGTAGCCTTGTTTTAGTCGCGATATATATTCACACGGTAGAATTTCGTTCGTTTTGGTGAAGAAAAGGAAAATGGAAAGCAATAGAAACGAGACGAAAAATAGGAGAAGAGGAAGAAGTGAAAAGGAGACCCTACACAAAGTCGATTTCGCTTGTTTTTTGGGGAGGTTAATCGAGTGAAGAGCCTTATTTTGGGTACTGGTACTGACTGACGTGGTAATAGAAATTGTCGTTTTTCGTGTGAAATTCGTGTTTATATCAGAACTGCGCAAGAATAACATTATATTTGGGCAGTAATTAACGGAATAATAACGGCGAACAACAAATTGACTAGCTTAGATAGGATAACAGCTTACATAATTAGGATTTTCAAAATGCAGCGATTTCACAATCTCGCGTCTCAACTCGCATCCTTTCTTGGTTTAGTTTTTAGTTCGTATAATTTGGCTAGCGAGTGGGAGAAAATTTGGAAATGCCACCCCGCGGGTGCGTCCAAAAGCGGGGTCCCACTCGGTGAGTATTGAAATGTCACATGGCTAACAGGTTAGGAATTCACCGCTGATCACGTGTTGCTTCCCAACATTCTAAACAGAACGTCGGTGCCGTAACAATTTCAGGACACCTAGCGTTCTGCTCGTTGACGCATTCTTTGCACAAACTGCTTTCGAGCACACCTCAAGGATTTCAAAGCGTTTTCTGACGTTCCAAAACCCTCAAAACGCCTCCATTCTCTCGTGTTCTCAGTGTGCAATTTGAACTTCCGAAGATCTTTTCTCCCTCAATTTCTACAGCCAATCTCTGGGTAGGCTCACTAAAATCGAAGCAGAAAGTAACTTGACTAAATTATCACATTCACACGCAGCACACACGTGCCTTAATATAGATACAGAATTGCGGCATCTCGCGCGGGGTTCACCGGAAGCGAGACTCGTTTAAATAGATTTCATATACAATTTATATGAAATAAGTATTCGTGAGTATTTGCAAAAATCGAGTACCTGTAAAACGTTATAGAGTATATATCCTGAGCTGCCATTTTTAATTTCTCTGAATTAAGTAGCTGATGGTCGCGTGTGTTTTTTCTTCAGTAGTTTACTTAAATAGTTCATTTATAAACATAGCTTATACCATCATTTTTAAAAAATAGCGTACGGCGAGTGGACTATATTGGAACGTTCGCGGCCATGCAAAACGAGACTCCCCGACGCCAGGGGGCTCCACTGCGCATATAAAAACGTGGTATAAGCGTAAATATTTATACATACTAAAGTACGAAATTGGCGAAAAATAGATTATTAGGACGATATGCAGATGACAATTTGGAGATCAGGAAGTGCGCTGATTGGCTACTAACAATTCCGCTGAGTAGCCGCCATCTTTGTTACATTCTATCTACTGCTACTGCTAGGCTCACAGAAAACACGGAACAGCTTTCCTCTAAAAACGAGTGCCAGCTGGGCGGGGGAAACCCGTTCGAGAATTGGGACATCGATGAGCGACGGTCAACGATGAGGAAGACGTTCCAAAAAATAATCGCCGATGACGAATTCCCCAGGTTGACCCTGCCGGAATCCGGGCTCCTATTTACAGTGGCGAACGGGCTGCCCCTTGCCGAGCGAAACAGCAAACAAGATGGAGCTAAATGGGAATAACATCGTTACGATAGCCAGTGGTACCAATCGTCGAACCGAGGAGAAGGGCAAAGAAAGCAAGATGGCGACTAGTTGCACAAAAACTGGAATCAGGCTTGAAAATAGTCTGTACACGAATAATGGATCTCCAAAAATGATTGTATTTTTGGGCGCCTCTCCCTACGCTATAGGGTCTCCCCTCCTTCTAAAAATTGGATTAGCTGCAATCTACGCACGGCAGTAATACTCCCTGCTCCCATTACCACAGAAAAAAGATTATTGCATTTTGGTGAATTAGGAGTTGGTTTTCCACGCGGACAACTACTACGTCATTAGAAATATAGGCTGAGGGGGGCCACCACCTCCCTATTGTCCCCATCTAAAAAGATGCCTCTTTATGTACAGGGTAGGAAAAAACGTCGCGGGTTTTATGGTAAATCTCGTGTTAGGAATCCAAACGTTTCTTGGCGTTTTTCTGGGGGAAAACGTCAGCCGTTGCCCTTTTAATTCAATCTATGGCATGGAAGCCAATGCGCTTGCCCCTTGACGGCAGGCATCCCCGCAATGCTTAGAAGCTTGCGGTGATTGCCTAGCCGATAAGGTAATCTTTAATTTCCCCCATTCAATCCTAGCCACAGCCTGCAGGTTGCGCCACTCAGGCAATAGTTAATCAGCGATAAACTATAAGTCCAGTGCCAAACGTTTCCTTCCAGATTTTAACTTTTGACCAGAAACCAAACCCGCACTGCAGTGAAGCACGCAGTGATTGCCCGTCTACAGGGGCAGCACTAAACACCCAGTTAACCTCTTTCATAAATCCCAGATCAATTAACTGTAATTAACTCCAACGAATCCTCTCTCCTTCATTGCAACAACATGGAGCCAAATCCTAACCACTTTTAGCGGCGTTAATCGCGCATGACACTAATCGTAAATGGCGCAACCCACCAATACTTAAGAATATTTTCGAATTCAAAATACTGCGTATTTCATGTGGCTAACGATTTCCCTTACGAGAACTCTCTCCACGTGGAATGCACTTTGTAGTACCCCCTCTCCCGTCCCCTCCCTCGTGACGTCCCTGGAATTGAGTAATCCAAAATGGCGTCCGACCCCCTACATACAATAGGTATATGTACAAGCTAAAAAGTGTCTAATCCTACGTCTGCCAACAAATTGGCTGCAATGGTTTGGAAACGAGATCTTTTCGATTGGCTGAAATATCACGTGGCCGCGCCAGTGGAAGTGAGTGATGACTCGGGGAGCTAGTGCAGTGCTCGAGAGAGAAAACACTGGGCTCAGTCCCACTTCTGCATACATAGACAGGCGATACCGATCCCAACTATTCGACAAATGCCGTCCCGTCATCCGATGGATGACCCCCGCGAACTTGAGATCGAGCTCGCACTCAACCTTTGGGACCCAGTGTGCTGATAATGCGCAGCCTGAAATCAATCCAAATAAACATGGCGATGTGTTCGTAAAGGATAAGTGCGTAATGGTGAGGGTGTTTGGAATGACCTAAAGAACAAACGTTCGAGAAGGAAAATAAGCAGACGAAAAAAGAACGGAACGGATAATAGAGAATCTAAGAGAGTTACACGTGACACAACTTAATGGTTCAAGCAGACAATAGAAATATATCGGAATAAATTAAGTACGGTAATAATGATAATCATGCTAAAGCTAATTCAAGATTATAATCATACGAATAGATTGAAAAGAGAAAAAGTGAATAAAACGGCAAAAATAGTAAGCGAAACTACAATTCAATTAAAAGCATAGAGAAGAAATTGAAAATCGTATATTAGTGGGAAAATTCAAGACTAGGACCCCGAATGGCTCATCGATAAGAGAAATCAGGCGAGGGAAAAATAGTCTGCCCAAAACTAGAAACGAACTAAACCTTAACCAACGAGAGCTGTTCAGCTTACCGATTATGTCTTCCAGCATATGAAAGCAAACCCAGATGGCAAACGTGCCATGGTACTGGCATGATTAATCGATAACATGCTCTTCCATTCTATTGGCCTATTCTAGTTTTGGATAGACTGCAGGCGTTTAGAAAAGCTTCGCAGTTAACACAGAAACCGCATTATCGGATTAGCAGATGGAAGTTAATCCCAAACAGCAGTTATACCAAAATAACAGTCTTAATTTCAGTTCTTTTGCAGCCTTTTAACAATGTACTCAGCATCTTCACAAACTATCACTTCATCTGCCATCCAGTCTTCCATTGCCCATTATTTCGAACGTACCATTCCCACTTAAACCCATTCTAAACGGTCGTTAAATTAACGCCCTGCCATTCCCACTACCGATGAGCCCCTCAAGAGTACAGGTGTGGATAAGTGCGTGCGAAAACCTGAAACTAATTCAAAGAATACAGCAATCACAAACGAGAAGAAAGTAAGATTATCTCGAGAGAAAACAAACGAGAACAAAACCAGAAGAGTTCAACAACGGAACTGGCGGGGTGCGAGTGCGACCGGTATTCCAACGGCCGGCGAAATAGCATGCCGAGCACCCCACCGTTCCAAAGTGTCCCAAACTGCGACTGGCGACTAGAACGAAACGCATCACAGCTATTGCGACGCAAATGTCAAAATATATTATGCTCAATATATTAATCCAGGATGATCTTCAACTCAATAGGCGAATTAGAACTCACCCCAACAAAAACAGTGAATCGCTTCGAAAAATTCAAAAGAATTCACGGCCAAGAGTAAGCGGAACTAGATCGATACGAATAAATTAAGTAGATCGAAATACGTAAAACTGAAATCCGAGCTGCGCTGAAGCAACGCTTGCAAGAAACTTCAAGATGGCTGCCTGAGAAACCACCTGAGTATTAATTCGCGAACATGACTGGTTTAGAATGACTAGAATTACACTCACACCATGAGGCGGCCGACTAGCGGGCGCCAAATACTCTCGAGCCCAAAACTTAACAATGGAAATGCTGAGTAAAATAAGGGGGACTCGAAGGAGTAATAAATAAGTAGATTTCTACGGATACATAACCACACTTCGGCTTCAATAAGCACAAAAATCGGGATACTAGCAGCCATATTGCGCGTGATGAGATCGAATGCCGTTACGCCGCCATCTTTGGTGCGCGAGCGACACCTGGCGGCAGCGCCAGCAAGCTAGTAGCTTCGGCGCTCCAGAGGACGCTGCGTCGGAACATAGCCCCCTGTATGTAACAGGCCTTTGGAGTTGAACATTGGCCACGTAAATATGCTTGTGACAAAATGTCGTATTCGTCAGCAGTCTGTGGAATGACGTAGACGTCTATTGGGCGTTGCTGTACGATTATGCTGCAATTCCAATCGAGTAATTTGAAAAAGTATGACATTTTTAGAACGGCTTTGTCTATAGAGCTCGCGCTGATGCCCGGGCCTGTTATATATTGGGGGCTATGGTCGGAATGTTTCGAATATATAGTATCACTGGAATTTCTGGAAGCTTGGGATGCTCCAGAGGGGCGGGTTGGCGCATCGAAACCGAAAATCAAGAACTGGGAATCAAGGCGAACAGAATTAAGCGACATGTTAATGGGCCTGGGAGAGGTTTGGGGGGTAGGGGGAGAAAATTTTAAACTGGTGCAAGCCTCCAAATTACAATGGTTCAACGATATACGAACACGATGCTAGCGAATGAAAATCTTTCCAGGCATGGGCGCACCTTTCGTAGCGAGATGGGGGATATTTTGGTTTTTCGCACAAGTTTTCTTATAAAAAATCGCTGGAAAGTGAAGGAGACAAAATTCGCTAAATTCTCGAAATCCTATTGCACGTATTTACATTATAGGGAACATTGGTCGCCGTTCGGGGCGAGCCCGTATCCCGGGACTTGGCGGGGAAGTACCTCGAACAAACAGGCCTCTTTAAGTATTTCACAAAAAAACAAACTGCACCACGAGTTAACGACCAAACTAACCTCAGTAAATGTTCTTAAAAACTCGAACCGGAAAATTTGAATTTAGTTAAAATTTTCGCCAATAACAGTTGAAATGTCCATGATGAAAAGACATGCAAAATGCAATTCAATATGCATTTAATTGAGACATAGTTCAAGGGTTCCTCCCGAAATTAAAACAACTTTCTCGACTTTTTTATTTTAAATTCGCTGACAATCAGGAAGGTTTATCGAATAAAAAGTAAATAGGATTTACCAATTACTGGGATTTTCATTTATTATTTCAAAAGGTTAGAGTGAATATTATGGAAAATAGGGTAATTCCCTGTCACTTCTATTTAAGCCTTGTTTTGAGCAATACCATAAACTAACATGAAGATTTTCCTGACAGCTCCAGGTTAACAATTTCCCAAGATTTAATATTTAGGGTTTTTTAGGATTTTTTTGAGCAACATTTTTAACAGTGCAATTTCTACATTCAATAAATTCAACTCACTCTCCATTCTCTGCACTGCACTTGTAGCAAGGTAAAGGCAGTGTTGTCAAACTGCATCTGTTTGACAACACAATGCAAAGGGTCTACTATAATAATTTGAAACAATTATAAAGATTTCAATGTTGAATTGTTAAGCAGTTTCATGACTTTTTTTGGATATGTGCGCAATGCACATTTTAAATTATTACATTATTAAATGGATTTCGTAACGCATTTATCAATGCATTATGAAATGAAATATTGTCTCAATCTACCTACATTTCAAAATGCAGTTATTTTTTCACATTGGAAAAATCCGAATCTATTCCGTATCTAACGTTAAGCAGAATCTTTCGCAAACACAGGCATCAACTTGACAAATAATCTGCTTCGAATCTGACTGGTTGCACTAAACCATGTTTAACGAGTAGGTTCGACTAAAATCGTATGAACAGTCGATTAAACCAAATTATAATTGATTGAAAATTTAAAGTGCAGTACCCTCAAATAGACGCTCATCTTGCCTCTTAAGCAAAAAAGAAGAAAAACGCATTAGGCCGTTTTTACAGTAGGCTGACAAGCAAGCACCAAGAACCGGAAACTCTGAAATTGCAAAAGCGGATAATGTGCGCAGACGCAAGGTGGCTCATCCACTTTTTCAAAAGCCACGAAATCGCTGACGGACGTTCACGTTGCTTCTATAGAAAAGCTACCACACAAAAGCAGTGCAAATAAGCCATGCTGGAACGCCAAAGAGTTCAGTTAAGTCCATTTCCGCTTTGACACACGTGGCTCTTGCTTATCAGCCAGCCCTAACGTTTAAGCTAGCCAAAACCCAACCATGCCTCCGTTAACTCGTGGTACGGACCACCTCAGATATATACATATATCGTAAACGCTAAAGAGTAATACGTGGAACACTAGCAACATCTAGTAGCCTAGCGAGTATTAAAGCGAGCTAACCGAAGCGCCATTGTCGAAAACGTCAATTTTAAAAAATCCCCCTTGATTAGTCATGCCTCGCAAAATCTCTGCTATATATTATACAATACATAAGTGGAACTTTACAGGGGAGGGGTGGGTGGGGGATACCGAAGGGCATTTTCGTTTCTTATCAAGATTACCTTCAGTATAAGAACGATTTATAAATAGTCAAGATTCCCGAAATTTGCTCGGCTTTTTTCCCGTCCATTTTTACATAGAAGTTCTTTTTTATCGAGAAATATATATTTGCCTATATGAAAAAACGTCCGTTGTATATACACGCGTACGTTACACATAGAAAAGCGAAAGGTGCGAGTGGGCCTAGCGTCCTCTCACCGAGATTTCGGCCTTTTTTTGATCTTTTCCTTCGAGTTTTCGGTGAAAAGAAAACGTCAAAAAACGCGGCTCCGGGCGCCTCTAGGGGGTTGCCGTGACGATACTCGTTATGAAACGGCTGCCAAAAAAATCGGCGCCTAAATATACACAACACACGCAGCTGGGCCTCTGTACACGTGTGACGTCATCAAAATAGGTCCCATACAATTGTAGCCATGGCCAAGTGGGTGATGAGCTCAGATCGCCCCAAAAGCATGCTTAGGTTTCCAACGCCTGCTACGGATGAGCCTGAACATCGAAATTTCGCAGGCTTGCTTTTAGCTTCTCTTACAATTGCATGGATTTTTATATACGGAAGTGGAAGAACTTTTTATGCTTGTTTCTCAGGCCACGCCGCTGCTGCTGTTGCTGTTTGCGTTCATGAAATGTGTCCTTGTGATGAAGATGAGGGGGGTGAAGGGAGGGGGTGATGGATGATGCGCGAATATTCGTGGTTAACGCCGATTAACGCGAGCAACAATAAGGTATTTTATGCGCGACCCCTTTTGGAACGAATCTGTTTTAAAAATTACGAAACGTTACGTCCTGGGCCCCGTTCCACAAAACGACAATACTAACTTTACAATTACGGGTAAATATGGTCAATAATAGTATTCCACAAAGTAGATTACACTACTAATTTACATAGTGTATTAAATTTAAACTGAATTGAAATTGGAATGTCTGCAATGTTATACTTATTTATTTATCTCACTGCTATATGTTCAAAACTGAAATATAATGAGCCAAAACTAAAAGATTCAGTTTATTGATTATGCCCCCCAGCATAGGGAAAGCCACACCAATGCCCAACTGATGGAAAATGAGTCATGGTACAGGAAGGATTAATCGCAAAACAGGCTCTTTCATTCTATTGGTTAATTTGAATTCCCTGTATATTCTAGTTTTGAACAGACAATAGTTGATTGTCACTATCACTACTCTCACTTAACCACATTAAATCCCTTAAAAACAAACACTTTCTACCAAATTATTCACTTGTATAAATTGGAACAAAACTTTCGTTTTTATGGTCTTGTAACTTGTATATGGAGTAGTAATTATAAGCTAAAAAGTAAATGTTTTGTGGAACACATATTGGTGGAGTCGACAAATAAATCCACCAGTAATTATTAGCCCATACTATTTTGTGGAATTGGGCCCTGTTGGCTAATCGCTGGCTTGCCGGTTCCAGCGATTAGTCAGCTGACTAATTTAGGAATGTTCCGAAACGATCAGAGGAATGCATTGCTAATAACAAATTGGAATGTTGTTTCTAGAGGAATGTCCAGTGGATCCTTTGCAGTATCCCTCACATCATGACGAAGCATACACAGAGTGACTCAATGTTGCAAAGGATCCAACCAGGATAACAATGATCACAAAAATAAATAAAGTACAGTTTTCATAGATATGATGAAGTGGCGGCTATGTTAGAATTTTAGAATTTCAGGAGATGGGCAACATGAATATGAGACAATTAATGCTAATTCCCATTTCCAGAAGCCAAAACATTACAATTTTCACGTCTAGATTCTGATACACGGCCACCATTTTCAAGTCAAGAATCACGACCCGAGTGCAAAACATTCGCAGCTAAAATCAAAGTTAGTCGTAAAGAATCAGGAGATGTTAAAGACGTGAGTGGGGGTGAAATAAACAGGAAAACGAGAAAAGTGCATCTAAATCATAAAAAAAAAAAACGAAAGTGAAAATAAAAAGAAACGAAAGCGCAAATAAAAATAAAACAAGATTTAATGAAAAAACAAACTTCTTATATAGTTTCAACAAATTAACTATATCGAGAGCGTAGCTTAATTATATGAAAGATGAAAATAAAAGCAAAATGGTGAATGCAAAAAATAAAAAGTAGTTAAATAAAACTAGTTTACTAGAAGGCAGTGCACTGAATTAATCTTATTTCGGGATTGCCAAAAGTAGAGCTACATGAATTGACGTCACACAGATTTGCTACGTCTGCTAGAGGGCGGTTTGAACTTAAATTGTCATTGTGGACCTTCAATGCGTGGGGGAAAAAACGTTTACAGTTAAGATAAGGCGATGAAAATATCGCAATCGAAAACATAATCCTGGGGTTTTGAAACGTCAAAACTAATACAAAAAAACAAGATGGCGGCCTAACCTTTCAATCTTAAATCGAACGTAAACGAAAAAGAAAAATCGAGTTGGATTATCACTTATTTGTTCGGGTAGAAAATAAAATGTGAGCGGTTCACATCGCGATCTATAATTCGTTTCAAGATTAAATCCTCACACTAACATAATTCTAATGAAAAAAATACGAAAAGCAAAACCAAATGATAAAACCTGCAAATGATAGCATAAGAGAAAAAAAAAAGAAAAAGAAAAAAACCGATTAAGTTGCAAAACTGAAAATCAATTAAAACAGAATAACTGGATTGGAAGAAAACTGAGGGTAAGAAAATCAAATTGCTGTATCTTGGGTATAGAGATGAGTTCTTGCACAACAATAAATAAACATGGGCGTCTTTCTGCGAGACAAGAAACTATAGTTTCTTACATGTATATGGGGAAACCGGGTTCGACTCGGGGGAAATTGCCAGTGATCCTTTGGATACCTTGTACTGATCCTTTTACGGTTAACTCCCACACGACGCTTGGCGTTGGGAACACGAGCGCCACCTGCGGTGGACTATTTTCAACATTTCTTGAAACTAACACCTTGGATTGGTCATTATGCAAACGAAAATAAGGTGTGGAAAACAAAACGTACGAAGAAACCCCGTTATCGAGCAGGCAACAATGTGACGGCTGGTAAAATTGGCATATTTCTGTAAACTAAAACGATATTATGCTTGCTCGAGAACGACTTATGCTCAACGGGTAATGGCCTGATAGTCGACAGCCATTGATTACCGGGATTTCACTAAGAAAAAAAAAAAATGTATAAAAAAGAAGAAGTTCAGGTGATCAGAAACTCAACACGCTCATCGCATGTGACGCGTGCTGAATTTGCGACCACAACCGGGGTGGGTAACGTGACACTGCGACCGCTTGCGAAACCCGATCTGGCGGATTCAAACCTTAACAAGAACGGATAGTTAATTAAGTCGCTGCTGGCAGGTAACATTTACCGCAGGGGGCGGCCTAGGTGGCGCTGACTACAACCGCAGAAGACCAGAGCGACTCACGCCAACGTCAATCGAGATTCTCAACGGGCATGGTACCTGAGTACCATTCTCAGCTTGCAGCATGACTAGTTTGACCACGTGTATATGAAGAACATTGTTCAGGGAGGGAGGCAGCGCCACCTACGTTGGCGATCTATTGCACCTGTTGTCCACCGCCCCTGACAGGGCCGTGCAGAAAAAAAAAAACGGAATAAGAAGATGAAACGAAAAGTTGGGTTACTCGCTGAACGGGTGGCATAGATGTCGGTCGGCGACGGCCATCTTTCCGCATTTCCGGCTCACGTATCAGAAAACGAACGAAAAAGGTTGAACTTTCCTCCACAACGGGCATTTCCAACTAGCCATTGGCGTGGCTTATGCGCACACCTAGGCGTATCTGATGTTTCCAAAGAATTTGGAAATAACACAAAAAAAACAGTCATGGAAACAAATCTGGGTCCAGTGCATAAGCGTATGCATCGACTGAAAATCAAGATGAAAAACATCCAAGAAGAAAAAAAAATCGAAGGGATCCATTGAGCAAGAATCCAAAAAAAACAGGATGAAAAAAAAAAAAAAACGTGATTCCAGGAATTCGAACCGCACTCGTGGCAAAAAATCAGTTCTGGAAACGTTTCGTGGCGACCGACGATGGACGATGAGGATGAGATGTGGTTGTGGTTTCGATCGCAGTTGCTCATAAATATATATATATAATATAATGTTGGTTGTGAGATGCGTGGGCGGCGTTGAGTGGGGAGCGCCGCCTGGTAGCAGTAGCAACGGCAACAAGAGCAGCAGCGAGGAGGGCGTGGCCACGCTACCGCCGCACCCCCTTACGACTTGCGGTTGTTGGTCTTGAAGGAGACCTGCAGCACGCGATTGCCCAGTGCATAGCCGTTGAGGGACTGGATGGCGACCACGGCCTCGTCGTAGTTGGTCATCGTGACGAAGCCGAAGCCCTTGCATTTGTTGGTCTGCAGGTCGCGGATCACCTTCACGTTCTGCACGGCGCCGAACGGGCCGAACAGCTGCCACAGGATGTTCTCCTCCGTTTCCGGCGCCAAGTTGTACACGAAGATGCACCAGCCGGAGCCGTTGACCGCGTTGCCGGCCATCAGCGAGTTGGCCAACAGGTCGCCGGCCATGGGCGAGTACCTGCAACGAGGAAGAGGGGGCGGGCGGGGGGAAGAAGGGAACGGTCAGACAAACAGGTTCACTTCCGGGGCGCTTTTTCGAAAACCAACGCTACTGAAGGCGAGAGTGGATGAAGTGTGATGGGGGCTGATATTGCCCTGGACCTTGGATTTTGAGACCGAGGTGACAAAGGAGCATTCCCATGGAAGCTACTTTGGAGTGTCCCAGAGAGCAGACAATGAGAAGGTAGAGGATGTCAATTCAATTTAAAAACTAGATACAGCATATCGCACGTGTATTTCAACAGTTCTTTTGATGCCTCTTCGTTCTAGTTTGGATTTTTATCATGTTTAACCATTTTGTAACGGGAAAATATAAACCACGAAAAACAGTTTTCACGTGCAACGAGATTAACAGCATTTGATCGCTTGTCATGGAATCCACGGCCAATATAATTATGCTCAGAGCGATTACATTTACTAGATACTTAACAAGACAATTAGAGTTTTTCATTGACAAATTCTTTCTCCAATTTCAAATATTTAGCAATCTTAACATTTTGATTAACTTCTTTGCATAGGCTTAGTCCATTCTAGAGCTGAGAGCGCTAAACGCCATCGAGAATAACCTTATGATGGTCGATACACTTGATCTGGCTATCTTCGGATAGTTTTAGCTGAATGTAAATTCGCGATAGTTTTAGCTGAGAGTAAATTCGCGATAGTAACTCTCTGAACGGTGTCTGATGCAGAAATGCAAAGACGTCATTGTGTATAAAAGAATAGACAATCAACATAAGTTACACTCTTTTTGGGGAAAGTTACCCCGGAAGTTTGATTATGCAAAGTCTGAACTCTCAATCCAAACACTTCTTTCCTTTTGCAGGCGTCAAATCTGAGAGTACTCAACTACACGAAAGAGGTTATAATTGAGGGCAAGTATTCTAGCAAGACATTTATAGACATTTCCACAAGAGGGCTGTGTACTCTGAATCGCGGGAGACAGCTAGCACTGTCGTTCCTACTTGCAAGTTTCATTTCTCGATAGACACTATCGTCCTCAGCTCTAAAATGGACACCCCTTAGAATTGGCGAACACCGCGATTTTTGAAATCTAAAAATTTACTTTTGCTGGCATCCATTTTCGTCACAAATTTCGCATAAAAAATGCTTTCGCGAGCGCCGCAAAAAAGCGCAGCATCTTACTCGCAACTCGCAAGGAGTCTCAAAGTCTCTCGACATAAATAAACAACGCTCTGCTCAAACGCCGAATGATTTCAATCCTATAATGTCGCACGCTCCAATGACTTTCAAATCCGATTGGCAAACAATCAGGTATTTAAAGGGAGCAACGATTTTCAAAATGGATTAGCAATTAATATTTAATTGAATCCTGGAGGATTCAAATCTCCGAACGTTTTCTGAAGGAGGCAGCAGTGGAACGGCATGCGTCTTGTCTCTCAAAGAAAAGAGCACTCGCAGCCAGAGCCACACTGTGACAACAACGTCGTCGATTCAGGCTTTTGATAGTCAGAGTTAAACACAGCGATTAATAAATTATGCAGGATGCAAACAAAAGAGGCTGGCGTCGCATTTAGTGCCGCACGCCACCTGGCGACGAGAAAATACCGCTTCATCCACTCTCGCTACACTTCTAAAACTAGCAACATGGCCGCAGTTTTGGCACAGCGAGCATCTATCTTTTCATCCATGCTAAGTGCTTGCTATGCCAAAACAGCTTCTTAAGATCAACCTCGCATGAAGCCTGCCATTTTTCAACTTAAAATTTAGGGTGGCGCTGGCTGTTGCAATATGGAAAGGTCTTCAGCACCCCCAAGCGGAGAACAACGGCAGGCTCCACTGCACGGTCTTAGAAGGTTACAGTCAAAACAAGTCAACGAATGAAGCTCTGGTCGAAGGAACGTACGCCAGGGAGGCACTTTCGGCGGAAGTGAACCCAAACATGGCGGACGTTCCCCCGGCCTCGGCCGATTAAGACTGCTACCACCACCGTGTTCGATTAAATCAAAGTTAACGTTAGTAATGAAAATAGGGAGGATGAAAAGAGAAAGAAAGGGGGGGGGGAAAGAGGAGGAGCTTAGTTGGTAGGGCGGGGTCTACTTTGTAGGCAAGGGTTTTGTTTTTAGAACGAAATTAGAATGGCAACAAACTTTCTTTCATTGCGCATGGTTAATCGAAACGTGCGACTGTTCGTTGCTGCGCTAATTAAGCCCTTTCATTAACGAGCCACTACATTTAATATTAGCGTTAATGTCTTTATCTTAGGCGCCCACCCATTGCCCCCATTCGCACAAAAGGCCTAAACCTCAGGTTCGGATCCCAATTAGCCAACCCACGCCTATTTGCACATGCAAGGGATGCCAGTTTTCGTGCAAATTGGTGCGATTTACGATGTTTGCCCCCGTTATTGGTCCCTCATAATTCCAAAGTTGGTCTAGGTTTTTTTCTACGCCTTCACACTAGGATTTGTTAGTATTCTTCCGATGGGGATGAAGCATGGGGGACGCCATTTTGGAACTGCGTCAACATCCGGAGTCGTACAACATTTTACTTTTAAAACTAGTCCTAAAATACCCAGTTTACAACACACAGGCGATATTAATTGTTACAAATGAAATAAGATTGATACCTTTAATGTGTACCTAAATTAATTTAAATTTTATGCAAATGTTTCTCAGTTAAAGATGCAAACGGAAGTGTTTGGCACCACTGCAAGCTGGTGAACTTAAAAGAGTGTGCCAACGACTAAGGATCCAGCATCCGCGACCAAAATGGCGCCCGAGGTGAATTCCCCCACCTCGTGCTGGTGTTAATTTGTTAATCGAGTTTGAACGTAATCGGTGCTCCAAACGAACAGAGTTAAGATAATAAGAAATATGTAAAATTAGAGACAAGAGAGTGGGTTGTGATATTTTTGTGTTGTCACCTGGAGGTGTCGCTGTGGGTCCTGGCCCGCGGTCTCGTCTCGTTCTCGGCGTTGAACAACGCTTGCCTGTGGGGGGTGAAAGGGCGAGAGGAAGCACACATGCGCAAAGGCGATCTCTTCACACATGCATCCGCTCAAATTCAAATTCATGTGAGGAAAAAAATAATAAAAAAAATAATAAAACAACGAAAAAGGGAGCGAGAGTGGGAAAATGTAAGCAAACAGGGAAAGTGGATAAAAGAGAAAAAGAAAAAGACGGCAGCAGTTTTTCAATTTGCTTCAAAACGAAAAACAAGATAACGATAGCAATTTGGAAATCATGGCAATTTAGAAATAAAGACTTGTTAGCTGTCTCCAGATTTTAGAAAATTATTATTTCAGCACGGCCTTTGCAAATAACAAGAGTTGGATATTTTTTTTCTTCAGAATTATACTGAATGGTAGTAACCATCTTTTGCACCAGAAGTTCTTTAAGAAAACAAATAATGAAATTGGAGCATAGATTTATTTAAAGCTTTTTTAGACTTTTTAACGTTGCTCAGCTTTATTACGTTTAATCCCCTATTATTAAAAAGCGTAATCAGTGATCATTAACGATAAGGAAATTAAACAGACTCAAAAATTATGATTAACATCATTTAGGTGGGGATTTTTAATATCTATTAGCAGTACCAAGCATGCATGCTGCTTTCGTAGAAAAGAAATAACAGAATTTTGAAAACGCAAAGACATTCAGAGATTCGTGCTTAGGAATTTGTAGAAACGAAATGCTCAAGTAATTTCATTTTCTCATTTACAAATATTTCAATGTTGATTATAGATTTTAAAACACCTGGACAGCTAACACCGATAGATAGTTCATGCATTTATAGAAAACATACTTTACTTTCGAAACGTTGCTTAAAGGATTTAGCAACGCATTTTAGAAGTATAATTTTCTCAGATTACCGATTGTAATTTAAAACAATAAAAGTGGAAATAAAATAAAAAATGGCAGGTGAAAAATAAAAAAAGGTGAGAACAGGCAGGAAACGTTTTGGAATGCCTACTTGAAGAGCAGAAAATGGCAGGGAAGTAGAAAAGGAAAAGGCAGAAGAGACCACCGTTGCGACGTCCATTCTAAGTATTCGTCCAAAGATTAAAGAATAAATTTGGAATTTCTTCGCTTTTAAAAGCCTTTCAAGATCAACAAACAATTTTGTCTCAGCTGAGAATGAATTTTTTGAACAAAAATAAAAAAACAGCATTTACATGGCAAGTTGTTTCAGTTTCGGTTCTTACTGCGATGCAAGTTCAAGTTCGAAAACGCTGTTGCATATGATAATATGCTTGAGTCCAAGATCGAGCTAAACGCTCATTTTCACATGACATTAAACGCATGACAGTTAAAGTCACGAGATATTTCGTCGTTACCCAAGTATGGTTCATACACGGTAACAAGCATATTGACCTAACGCCTGGTTGCACCATACTCACTAGTTACACATTAAGCAGGCCTTACACGATCACTACTAATGCTATTACCTTATGACAATGGCATGACCAATGATGTGAACATGATCGTATGGCTGACAAGTAATGAAAGAATAATGATTGTTGGTAATGTCATTAATAATGATCGTGTAAGGTCTGCTTTATGGATTGTGTTGTGACAAACCAGTTAGCGCAAAGACTAACGTATGGTTAAACAGAATAGCAGACCTTACACAATCATTATTACATGACATTACAAATATCGTTACTCTTTCATGACTTCAGCAGTAAAACATCAAGTTAAATTCACATCATTATTGGCAAACATTCCATTTCAGTTCACCTTACAAAATCATTAGTCATTTTCAAAATGGCTCGCTTAATGTCTGCTAACCTGTCATTAAATGGTGCATGGTGCATCTGGCCTAAAGTTCGTTTTCAGCTTTCATCCGATCAAAAGATCGTGCATGGTACCAATTTCCTCAGTTCCTGTTCTCCAATTCAAGCCGCGTCGGTATCCGCCAGGTGGCGCTTCGACTCCCCGCTTCCCATCTTTACTTGGGGCCAATTTCTTGAGAATCCCGCTTTTTCGATCAGGAGGCAAAAACTGACATTTCAATTGTATTTTTTTTATGAAACTTCACTCTTACAGAACGTAAATTACAAGTGCGGGGGGTCCGGGAGATCAAGCAGCGGCGCTCGAAAGCGAGAAAAATTCAAAACAAGATGGCGGCGACCAATGGCACGTGACATCAGCGCCAGCGCTGAAAACGACGGACATTAATCGAAATGGAATGAGTGGAGGTGGTGGTGGCACTACAGTCAACAATGAGCAAATCGCACTGAATTGAAAAATCAAAGAACTGAGGAAACCGTAAGAACCGAAGCTGAAAATGCTTGCAAAACAATAAGAAACGAGAAAAAACAACCAAAACAAATCAAATTTGATTCTCCAAAGAATAAATAACGTTGTTGTTTTTTTCAAAAAAAAAAATCGGAATGATAACCAAACGTGTAAGAAAACGATAACGGTAATAATAAAAAATTAAAGAAAACCGTTATGGCACTGTTGGAGTGCCAGACGAATAGGTAGAAGGTCCGGCCTGCGGACGGTAGATAGAGGAGATAAGTACCTGGAGAGGGGGGAGAGAGGGATGTACCTGAAGCGGCCCGTGGGGTGATGAATGGGGCCCCCGAAACGCCGCTGAGGCGAGAGGTAGGCTGCGAGTGGGGCGATGGCTTTGGCGTTGTTGCTCGGGTTGTTGGCGAACTTGACGGTGATGGGTTCGGCGGCGCCGTCGGGAATGGTTCCGTGCAATTTCTGGATGGCTCTCTCCGCCTCAACACGTTGGTCAAAGCGGATGAAGCCAACTCCCTTGGAAAGCCCTAAACCAACATGGGCAAAAATGAGAAAAACAAATTAAGGTCACCACAACATCCGCAACAACTGGTCAAGAAGCGACAAGCGACGAAAAATAAAATACTCGTGTGAAGAAAAAAAAATGGCATTTGACAAAAATTAATAAGTAAACCGCGCAATTCGAAAAAAAGAACTAATAACGGAATGGAAATCATTTCCGCCGATTCATTCCACCGAGGTCGAACCTCGAGTCAATTCCCACACTTTCTGCAACATTTCTACGATTTTAAAAAGTCGCGATAACGAGCGTTGCATTTTTATTGGCAAAACCGAGAGTCGTGTTGTCCTTAAAATGATTTTTGTTTACGCAAGGTCCCCACCAAACTTTAATTCTCAACTTTCCTGACTTTTCCAGGTTTTTGGGAAAAAATTTCCTCGAGTGGAGCAAAATGTATCAATTACTAATACTTTTACTCGTTAAAGGGAAATTAATATTTACTATTTCGAATAAGCTGACACTTTCACTTATAGACCTGTGCCTGAATAAAAAGAAAAACGTTAACGATTAAACTTTAAAATTTATGATACGTGGTATTTACATTCTAAATCATATGCACAATGAAAATTGATTTAAAAAACCTTCCTATAACGGTTACTATTGGCTCATGACTTAAATGGCAGGTAAAAAAAAATTATAATATTCAAACGCCACTTCTATCTGTTGATCAATCACGGGGTTCGCCACGTCTGACTGACGCATTTAGGGCTTAATATTCATTGAGCACAATCGTTTAAGATATACTTTTAACATCTTAAGAATCCACCTTCTCTGGGATTTCTTATTTTTATTTAATAGCCTACTATTCAAAAGTCTTTTGATGCGTTCTGCAAACATGGCTCTTGATTCTTTTCATTTTGCCTACCAAGCGGCATCCTTGTCTGCACTCACAAGCTGCTTGTACTAAAAAAATGAACAGGGAATCCCATGGCATATTTGAATTTCTAAATTGCGTTTAATCAACGAGAACAGTCAAGGTTAGCTCGTGATGAAAAATACCGAAGCGATGGTTGCAGATTGCCTTTAAACAGACTATGGAAATGCTTTGAAAAGTACTTTCTGAAGAAGCAAAAAGAACTACCGATTTGAAATAAAGAATGTGGATCCTTAGGTATTTTAAGATTTGAGTAAATATTTTAAATAAATAAGGCACCAAACTTTAAAATGTGACAGTCTCACATGGAAGGCAGTGCGTATCGATATCCCTAGTGAAAAGATCAGTATGACATTCTATATTGGTATCACCTGTATAACATTACTGACATCACTATACAAGCCTATGGCGACAGTGGTTTTTTTGGACTACTGATATCTCTTAACTTTTTAATAATATCAGTACATTTGCACTGATATCACTGATTTTTTTATACTGATCATTCCACCAGGGATGGCAAATTGGTACGGCCCATGATTCCTTGGCCGCCATATTTTAAACGGCGGTACCGTTTGCGTGAACAAACTTAGTTGCCACTAATTACAACACATTCACTTCGGCAAGACAAACTTTGCACAGTGATTCCACTGATTAAGGTGAAAGGGAATTGTTTGCGTACTCTCGAACCCAGCAAAGATGTCTGCAGCAACTCCGATTGTCGTCACAAACAATTTTTACGGTTAGTTAACCGAATTCGCAATGACGTGAACGCGCATTAGTTTGTTGCGTTTCGCACTTGTAGAAAGTTCACAAAGAAAACGGAACGAAACTCGCATGCTTTAAGCCTGCCTCGTTAAGTTTAACCGGCGAAAAAAAAAAACCACCTGCCTCAACGGACGAAGACAAAGGAAACGGCTAATTAAAACCGGTCTCATTCGCCAATTAAGTTTAACGAAGCAAGATGAAGACGCCCGTTATTCTTTCCGCACCATGTTTTCCACCGGTAACGTATTCATGGGCACGCTTCCGACTTGCGTGCGTCTAAAACTTCAGCGATAAAATTCTCCGTCGAATTCGCCGAGGCGTGAACCTTGAAACTTCTTCCCAGACAACTAACTGGCTTTGCGTGGCAATGATTGATGGATAATTCCGAAGCAAGGCGCGCAATTTCGCAATTAATAACGAAACCAAATTACAAATGTCGGACTGCGCAGACGAAAAATGAGCGGTGGTTCTTTAACAGGCTGTCAACCATCGCCTTTTATGAGTGGCAAGTTCACTCGCATGGAAATTCTATCCGTATCGGCAACGTGTACTTTTAACTAGTTCTAGAAAATCATTTACTTTCTCCTTGACCGGTGGTTAAATACACTGGCGAGCAAAGAAACTGCAGGCCTACGCTTAGGTACTAAAACGCATTATGTTCGGAAAGTAGATATCCAATTTACAATTAAGATGAAAAGCCTTAAACCAATAGTAAACTATTCGCAATTTAATGAGACCTCTGCATGCTTTTACACTTGTACATGTAACTATTAAAACGTGGTAATGGTTTACAGAAGTTGTTTGAAGCATGCCACAATAAATTTACTGCACAAATAGCGTGAATTTAGGAGCGCATTTCCAGGCTATTCTCTCACGAAATTTAAGAGGAATTTTAGTCAATTTAGGTACGCATGAAGGCGCTTTGGATTGTTCACAAAACGAGCTATTTTTTATTTTAAATTGAATAGCTACTTGCTGAACAAATTGCATTTGTTTTTGTAACATCTTTAGGTGGGCCGATTTCTTTGCTCGCACGTTTAGCATTTTTTAAAATTCAAACGTTTAGTAGAAGGTATTTAAATAAAAGTTAGATGTAACGCAATTTCTATTTTTCGTAAAATGTTTAACATGGCAAAATAGTGTAATCTAGTATCAAAATTTGAAAACATGTTTCTAATGGTTACATTCACAAATGGCCGACTTTTAATTACATCATTTGACTACACATAGCCAATAACAGTTTTGGTAAATACAAAGTAGCGGTCAACTTTGGTTTCAAGAAAGCACGTTTGTAACAAACGTCTATAAAAAACCTTAAAAAGTTAACTCGTACTTTTGTTGATTTTGAATTTTTTCTTGAGCTGCACTACATATGTTCCCACATATTTCCTTTATGTTCTATATATCCAAACAACGTTTAGTTTTTATCTACAATTCCCTGCTTGAACTTGTTCTTAATTTATGTAGCGACATTTGTGAGAACTCTCCACCCATATCTGCATGAACTATATTTTCTTTTTTCGCCAAATCTCCTAGAGCCCTCGATCGAAGACGAGACCTTAAGTTTGCTTAATTATGAAAACGCAATCTCCTAAATCAGGCGAGAATTTTAGTGAGTTAATAACTATGAAAGTAATATCAAATCCGGGACAAGTCAATTTCTCTCTTGCAGTCTAATCGCACCCTACAATTGATAATAAAACGCAGGCAAAAAACATCTAAAAAAAGACCCCAACCCCTCCCCTGGATACATTTACGCAACGTTCACAATGGATTTAGGGCACAGAGCCAGCTATCGATTTCTGTTTCCGATATTGGCCCCTCCCCTTCCCATTGTTATCGAGCCATGGAGAATTTCTCGACTCCCCACATCTGATAGTCTCGAAAGAAAGAAACAAAAAAAAACCCTCCATTCTTCGATTCAATCTCTCCCCCTAGTTTTATCCCTAACTCAAATATTTCCCCGCATGATATTACACAAAAAAATGCTTTTCCATCGCGAGGGTGCAATAAAGGGAGATGAAAATGATTAAGGTGTCCTGTTACAATAATTGCGTTTAGTTTTCCAGCCGCTATTTCATTGTCTTCTAGGTTCCACTTCATTTTTCAAGCCCCTGATAGCATTTCATCATGCTTCTTTCAGTAACTTCTACGCCAATTAATTCCATACGCCATCGGGCTTTACTAATTTTTTTTTACATTTCTAACTTGATAATTTATGCGTTTTGGATGCTCGCATTATTACTCGTAGCATTCGTCATTCTTCATTTTAATTACATTTCAGTTTGGTTTCTGATAATCATCAGAATAATCAATATCAATTTTGTTTACATCAACTTTTTTTTTTGTTGGTTTATAACTTAATATAAACGTTCCATATGCCTGCTTTATTACTCACAATTTGATACATTTTATTTCTTAAATTATTTTTAGTTTCGTTTTTGAAATATTTTGTACAACATTCGCCGTTGTGAATGGTTTTTTTTTCACCAATATTTTTCAATTTTTTTGTCTTTAATTTCGCTAAAAGAAGCCTGCGCCTGACAGCTTGTTTAGAAACTTACCTGTGATATTATCGCACAATATCCTAGAGGTGATGATTCGTCCATAAGGTGAGAAGAGGTTCTCTAAATCCTGTTGGGTCATGGATTTGGGTAATCCGCTAACGTAGAGATTGGCACCTTTTATTGCTTCACTGCTAGGCCGGGCGTAAGACACCTGGTGGAGAAAACAAACAAAACAATTACCATTCATCCACTGAAAGATAATTATAATTGGTCACATACAGCCACATACTCTCGAATTAAGAATCAATATTCACACCTTAACAAATTAAGGACAACCTATATTTGAGACATGAAAAAGTAACATTTGAGAATGACTAATGTATTGATTAGTTCGGCCAACAAGAGTGGGTGGTAGGTTCTCAATATCCTAATATCCTTTGGGAAAACACGAAAACATGAATTAACATTGCGTCTAATTTCCCACGATGGGGTTGCTTTTGTCTTCATAATGTTTAGAAAAGAAACATTTCCGATGACTCCCCACGCCTAATTTTCTCCGATCACAGGACGGGATAATTTTATCACGGGTTTTATGGCAGCACCATCGATTTTTCCGTTCGAAAATATAAAAAAATCGCTCTATCTCAAATATTTCCATTCCGATCACCCTAATTTAACAGGGCGTGCCAGCTTCGAAAATAACCTTTCCTAATACCTGGTACTAGCTTTTTTACATTTTATGCGTGCTTAACATGATAATGAAAACATCGGAAGACGGTGCGCCCCTGCAGCTTTTATGGATGCGTGATTTAAAACTTGATCAATATTATAATGTCGAGGGCGAATACAAACAGCCGTTAAAACGAAATGCCAGCGACTGCATAAGGCTAAAAACAAACTTTCATGTGTTTTTTTCCAAAAAATAAATACGGTTATAAAAATAATCTGGGAAGTCAATTTCTCGAGGCCTGCTCTAAAAACGAGCGATGAAACCGCCTAAAGACAAAATCTAGCACCCCGACTATTAAGGTTAGAACGCATTTTCAAAATTATTACTAAATACTATAGATATCGTACTAAATACGTTAGTTTTGGGTTTAATCATACGCCTTTTTGAGAAAAAAAAACTGGAGAAAAGATCAGTATTGGCCAGTACAATTGTATACTAATATTAGTAGAGATGTACTAATCAGTACAAGTAAACGGTCAATTCATAAAGTGTAGGTGGCCAATGTATAAAGTATATTTGGCCAAAGTATTAAGGTCAAGCGTGGCCAATGTATAAAGTATATTTGGTCAAAGTATAAAGGTCAAGCTTGGCCCATGTATAAAGCGTAGGAGGCCAAAATATAAATGAATGGCCAATGTACAATAAATGGTAACATTTGAATGACCATCTAAAAGTAAAACTGCTTATGCTAGAGCACGAATTAACATCCATTCTTTCAACATACCGGGATCGCCGAGACAGTAGTGATGGACTCGCAAATATGCAAGATGGTCGCGGGTTCGCTTCCCAAATTTCATTATTTTTTATTCCTGGTACGTTGTACAGACATCAGTACAAGTACTGGTTTTTAGGACTATCGATCTGTACTGATCAGTAACCCCAAAAACCAGTATTGTACTGATGTTGTATACTGACTATGTACTGATCTTTCCTCCAGGGAACCGATGTAGATGTAAATACAATCTCAATTGGCCACATCATGGCGTCTATATTTAACGGTTTATTTAATTATAGTTTCGCTAGTGTAATTCTACGATGAACGTTAAAACAATAACTGTGAATATATATACATATCATATCAATTTTCCATATTTAATATTGGAGTAAAAATAATTTTTCCTGACTATCCTTAATTATCGAGATGTACTAAAATTTCATTCGGGCAAAAACCGTAAAAATTACCATACTAAACTATGTCATATTTCTAGAAATCTAGACGTCAGGTTAAGACGCTAATGCGGTAACAAATCGTTACATCAGTCATAAATGACGACCATTTGGTTATCCGTCATACGGTTAAAAACGTCCCTCTGTTACGTTTTTAAAAAGGTCATATAATTGGAAAAAGATGACTTAAATAGACTTGTTATTTTAGTTCAAGTGTCCATTACCCTCGCAACAGAATACCTACGTCATCTCAACAACTACGACAAGTTGCAGGAATGTTCATCTAACAACCTTAACGTGCTGAAATGCTGAAGCTTTGAGGTGCCCACACCTATTCGGGACATCACTAATCATGGTGATGTTTTTCTGAGCGATTGCGAAGAACAAATAAACACAGCTGAACTTCTGAGCTTTTGTATTGGGAAAATTACAGTTGACAACAACAGTTTACTTGTTGGGTTTATTTTTAAATCAGGAAGCGAGGATTCCGCATTACGAAACTAACGCCTTGTCTAACAGCTGAATATATTATTTTGGCCAATTATCCACAAAACCAATTCATGTCCATTCTCCGAAAGAAAACATTACCCAACTTCGTTATCCGTACAGAACGAATTCTTTCTGGTAATTCCTAATTTCGTCCAATTAATTTCCAAAAATTGATTGTTAGCTCACAACAAACTAAAAATATCTTCAACGAGGTCATGTGACATCTCGATAGTAAAGCTCCCACGCCTCAAGACAACCTTTCTTTGTTCCAAAAACGGAGCACTTATAAAGTAACCATGGCTTTGTCCACACAGCGCCACTGGCGTCTGTTAAAAATGGGAGTTTTCGCTCAGGTCTTTCGGATTGTTTGCAACTTTAAAAATGGAAGAAGCGATATAAAAGTGACGATCAATCTGTTGAAGACAAAAGGCGGGTGCTTCGTTTTCGTAACTATTTAGATAAGACATAGTTGTAGATATCCCAGAATTCAACATGCAAGCAAACATTTGTGCCGCCATGTGGCACGTCAGGCACACAAAGCGCTTCTGTCTGCTTGGAAAAATACCTTTCACAAGATACATCTAAGTTGATTTAATGACTAACTGCAAAATATTGTATATGGTCATGTAGGTCGCTCATAGATGACCCCAACTGCAATTTTGGTAATAATACTTCATCGATCCGGCGGTCCAGAACGCTTGCAGTGCCAAAAACCACAACCGGTAATGCTAATTTTATGGCTATTCTGCTAACGAGAATATCCCACGCGCAAGCACTATTCGAAATCCTTGGCAAAAGTGTTCCCATGTCACATTTAAAAAATCCCTAATTACCCTCCGTTATACCCAACGCTCGCTTTAATTTGTCAGACGTTATAGCAACACATGAATTCTGGGCCGGCTATAGTAACACATGTACATTTAGAAAAGCGAATACTTTGCCAAAATCGGTTGTGCGAACAACGAATTTACTTTTAATTGCAGTGCTAGAAGGCTAATGTGGACTCCCAAAAGTAAGTCATACTTACAAAATAGGAACCCTTTCACATTAAAATAACGAGAAGTTTAATTTCGATAATGTTGACAGTTTAAATTGTCAGTGATGTCGTTTAAATTTGAAATTAAATACACAGCCAGAACAAAAGGAAAGAACACACGAAGGGAACTAGGCCCTTATGACCTTAAATACACAACATGTAATGTTTCATACAAGGGCTCAATTAATGAATAGCTTTACTGTTAAGACTGAAAAGAAGCCCACCATGGATCGTAAATACTACCTCAATAAATCTGCTTCAAATGAATTTACCGAAAGCAGGCTATTAAACCTTTTGCTAAGAATGCAGCTTAGATCCATGTTAAGATATTCATAACGAGCAAAGAGAATGGTAAGCGCTTGTACTTAATCGCCGCTTATATTAATAGCAGTTTGGTGTTATCTGCCACCATGCTCAGCACTAATTGCTAATGATAAACGCCAACATATTCCCTTTACAACCAGTTCAATGTGCCAGTATACTCATTTTTTTTTCAAATGCAAACCAAAAAAAATTATATTTTTTTATGTTTTCCCCATTATCGCGAGAAAGCAAATACACGATTAAACCCTACTCGACTTCTAAGAACCTGATTCCATCTTGGCGTCATTAATTTTGCGCAATACTGAAAATTGGACTGAAAGGATAAGTAAATATTTATCGAAGGATCATCGCGTGAAACCAAAGATTACCTTGATAGTTTTATTTTGCAGTCGAAGACCGTTCAGTGTATTTATCGCCTTTTCCGCATCCTCAGGACGCACGTAATTTACAAAACCATAGCCCAGGCTTTGACCTACAAGAGTTAAAAAAGAAACAAAATAAACAACTAAAAATTAACAAAATCGACGGCGTGCAAAATAATGACGCTAGAAGCTTACGTGCTACAAGCTTGCGAGTACGTTGACCAACATGCAAGATCAACACAGAAAACGCTCAGAAAGAAAAAAATTCAATTGGTTCATTGGCCTGAGAATCGAACATGGGGGAGAGAAGGGTCATAAAACAAGCAGGCCAATCAAAATGCACGCCACCATAAAATGAAAATGAACGCATTTTAGACCGGCGGAAATGGGTAGGACCCTCGAGACGAGGGGTCAGCAAAAGACGATTGAAGGCTACTGGAGATTAGTCGTGGGCGAATACGCTGAAGTCGTGGACACCTCAAGAGAAGAGCAATAGGTATCTAACAGGCATTTCGCTCATAATCGCTCGTTCTATGATCATCTTTGAGCCTAGGGCTTACTTCATCAGGGATCCCCCAGAAGTAGAATTTTGTTGAACTTCCCCGACTTCTCCTGTGTTTTGAACAAATTTCCCTGACCAATGATGCAAAATTATGACATGCAAATGCAAGAAATTCCATAGTTCTATAGATGCAGACTGGGGTACTAAGTAACGCAGTAACTAACTAGCAATGGTGTCCGTTGGATTTCGAACTGTGACTTCAGTGATTTTCATTTAACTTTACCATGCCTTTACATTTTTTCAAGGTAATTAAAAATATGAATTCTGAACATTAAAAAACCACTTGCTGGCCTTTCGAATCCTAGATGGCATCAAAGGGCAGAGCATTTGTAATTATCAAAATGCTGAATATCACTAAATAATGACAATAGTACTTTTCCACGACTTCTTATTCCAGAAGCCATTTTTAAGTCATGTTAATGCTTTTAATAATTTCCCTGACAATCTCAGGTTTTCCAGTTCTAGGGGAACCCAATCATTCACATTAATGAATATCCCAACAAATCAAAATGGAAAAGCAACAGCGCTCCAAATTCATTTATATTTACTTAAATAATGTATACACGCTCTTTTAACGTGCTGTTGAAGTTCAATGGACCAATAGCGCGCAAGAGTATGTTTAATGATAAGCATGCCATCTGTTGGGCATCGGTGTGGCTTTCCCCACACTGGAATCCGTGAATATCTGTCATTGGTTAAGGCCCAGTTCCATTCTTGTTTCGGACAGACTAGTCTAATGTTGACTCTCAAAGAATGATGAGGCAATCCCGCACGCCAAAGGAGCTAGCAGTGATTGCCTACCTACACGAATCAGGGGGCAAAATGGGTAGAAAGCGCACCCTGTAAATTGTGTTTTCCCAAAAATTCGTTTAAAATTCCGTCCATATATGATCAGACGAAAGCATATTTCACCTCGAGCGAAACCGCTGCTTCAAACAAAATAGGTGTACGCATATTAGCAAATGGCGACGGACTCCGTAGAAAACTTGCGTTAAAACATTAGCCGAAAAGCTTTTAACATATTTATTTAGAAAATGGGAAATGATTTGCGGCGATGAGGGCAACGCGGAGGAGAAGGGGAAAAAATGACGGGAAGCCATTAAGGAATTCGAGCACATTAGCTTCGCATTTATATTTCATGCCACCCAAGCTTCGGATTAGAAGAAACTTAAATGGTGCCCCCTGGACATAGCTATTTGCAGAAGCCCCTCACTTTACATATTTGTAATTCAAATCGGGTTTGGGGCAACAGCACATTATGGATAATGGTTTTTATGGTGTTTGCCAAAAAGCACGCACAAAAAATTTCTCGGAAGTAAAACAAGTTTCTGCCAATACGCTTATGACAAATGCATCTGTTTTTTAAACCGACTTGAGAATTTTATCTTCGGGGGTTTTAAACGTTGTTTTAGAAGCGTCTAGGTCAAACAACAACGTAAGCTAAACTGCAATTCATCCTAAAATTAAGCTTTTCCAGATTCACCCATTTCATCGTTAAGAAACGGTGTTATTTTTCATTTTTAGAGTATTTTTTTTTTAAATTCGTATTATATGTTCTGTGACTGTTACATATCTCCTTAGTTTCCCAACAAACATTGCAAGTAACGCAAAAGCCATTGCAAAGTGCACACGAACCTTAGCTTGAAAAAACCAGTTCCAAATTCTCATAATTGCTAAATATTTGTCCTGGTATAGAATTGATCGTCCACTAGGGTCTGAGTTATTTTTGTATAATTTCAAATCCCCAGTTCACTTATAAAAATGATTTTTATAAGTATTTGAAGGCAATTTTATTCCCGTATGTTGGTCATCCTTTTGGGTTTACCCTTAATTTGTCCTTACGTCATCCCCCCTATCGTTGAATCGTTACGAATCTTCATGCAAAAATGTTCTGCTAAACAGACTTTAAGCAAGCCATTTTCTGGCCTGAATAATATTAAATTGAAACCAGTTCGAAATGTCATCACTAAGTTCGTCCCATAAATAGAAGCCATCCGAATGGGCTAAGCCTAGCAAAGTAGGCTGAAGTCGGGGCCCGCTTTGCTTTGGACAAACTGCGTTTTCCTTATTCCTAACCACACAATGCATTTCGGGGCTGGCGTCAACAGCGCCTGACAAGGATTCCCTTTCTGTTGTCATGCCAACCGAGAAGACAGACAAGAGGCTGACAGGAAGTGCTAGGAGAGGACAGGGCGACACCCTTGACTAACAAAACGTGGGGGAGATGTACCGTCCCAGACGTCTCCATTTCAGTGAGAGTGGGGGAAAAAAACGAAATCCCAACCGGGAGCGGCGCCGAATAAGCTGGCAAAGGCGCATCGCCTTTAAGATTTCCTGCGGTTTCCACATTATGGGATTAAGATTAACGCCCGGCTTATTTATCAATCACTTTCCCTGAGGGCTTTGCGTATACGTGGCCGAGAAAGTGTTAACGGATATGCCCGGGGAAATCAACTGCTATCAGAACCCGATAACAGCTCTGGCCGCCATCTTTAAGAGACCAAAAAAAAGAATGTGCCGTTCTCGAAGACATAGGCTGAAATTCAAACTACGCAAATGCCACACAAAGACTGCAACTGTGTTTTACGGTACTGAGAGATTTTCGACGAAAATTGGTGGAATTCGTGCGGGTAGATTTAAAGAAATCACAGCTGGAACGTCTTAACACCAGTTATATCCTATTAAAAAAAACTCAACGGAAACCAAAGAAATGTGTCAGCATTTTGCAATTTACATTGGTTATGGAAATTACATTTCCAATTTAGCTCGATGGGTAATTTGAACTTCATATTATTCATGACAAATTTTATTAACTTGGACTGAAAAAATATTAAAAACAGTGTGGGACGTTTATTATGTTTTATCGTTATGATTTTTGCAAAAGACCAATTTATATTAAAACGTTTCCTCTAAAAAAGCGTTAAAATAAATTATCGTTTAAAAGTTCCAACTGAAATTAAAAGTTGAATTTCAATGACTGTATCAAACATTTATAGAATGAAATGGATACCGAATTTATGAATTACTGATGTTTTACGTATTATTTTAAAAGTTTACAAAACGCTATGAAAAATAAGTTTGTATTACTGCAAAAGTGTGACTAGGCTCACCCTTTTTTGATCAGTTGCATAATCCAATTTATCATTTGAGATTTTGGCAATTTACGGTTGGCAGTTAATCCAATGAAAACATGAAAATTACAAATGTCCCAGACAACTCCAGGTCAATGAGAGCCTTGTTTATGGGAAAATAAAACTTCATTTTCATGAAACGTCAATCATTTACTGATAACCCAACATTATTCATTTGTAATCAGCTAACGAAATCGCCCTAAAAGTACTCCAGGTAAACAAAGTAGTCATTAAACAAACACCTGCTTTAATTAATGATCTCCATACATCTGAAAATAATGGTGTAACCTAAAACCCATGTTCTAATAAAAAAAGAGTGACTGGAGTTTTGCCATCTTCCCCCGTTCTGAATCACTGTACATTATATTATGTCGATATTTTAAATACCAATACCAATTTTACAATTATCCATTATTAGCAGAATTTGCGCCACGCTTTAACCATCTTGAAAGGCCAATTAATAATCGGCACCAAGTTTTTTTAATTGCAGCTGAGGCATCAGCTCGATTGTTTTTCGTATTGCGCTGCCCAGCTTGAGCTACTAATTGGGATTATAGGTAACCAATTAGCACCATCAGCATCGCGTCTAACACTAACGGGCCGTTATCTTTTAATTGGCCACATTAATTGCCGATTACGCTTCCATTTTTCATGCGCACGTGCCGTCGGCTGGCACGGTAATTAAAACTGCAGCTTCCTCCCATCGCAATTAATCAACACCCTCTCGCAGTCCCGTCATGCACCGCGCGCAGCTAATGCGATTTCCCAGCAGGCCATCGGTGCTCCAACGGCGAGATTAGGCGCGTTAGTAGCAAGCCCCGAATTTATAGCCTTATTTTCCACATCCTCCTTAATCCGTTCTCCGTCCTAAACCCAGTTTAATGAAAGCGACAATGGCGCTCCAATAAGGAGGGCGAAATGAAGACGAAGGGCCTCAGATGGTCAGCGCGGCCGACCCTGGCTCCCCTCGTGGCGATTAGCCGAAATGGAGGACACATAAAAGACGACAATTCTGAGATATGGCCGATGAGCCCCCAGAGCCATTAAGTGGGTGGTGCCACTGACGGGCGGAAAGGGGAGATGCAAACGAGCGAAAAATAATGAATGTGACATGGAACAACAAAGGGGGCGCTGGGGGACGCGAGGGGTACAGAACCACAGTTGTGTGATCGGATTTAACCCGGGCTAGCTTTTTAATAAATGAAATTGCCAGCACGAGCCTGGGGGAGTACGCCGTGTCACCCCTAACAACGCTAACTGGGACTACAGCCACACTCGTGCCAAATGTTTAATAACAGTCTGGTTCGTGGGTGTAGAATCATTGATAAAAACGAGATTAAACGAGAGCGTCACAAAAAATAAAAAGATGGGGAAGAACGGCGAAAGCAGAAAGCGACTGTAAACCCTAACTGCTACGATTTAAACGTTGGACGGTAAATCTAGATGCAAATTAATTCTAATTACAGACTTAACTCTGGTGGAAAGATCAGTAAATACTCATAATACTGACATGTGGTGATATTGGTACTCCAAAACAATAGTGATATCAGCATAGAAACAGTGATTATTGGGTTGGGTTCCATATTTTAAGCATGAATGGATTAATTTGTGAGCTCCGCAGGCACATCAATGAAATTGGGTACTTTGTTGGAATTCCTGGAAATAAGTATATATTACTGCCAGAAATAATTCCAAGAATGAATCTATTTTTAATACTAGAAAGATAAGACTTTTCATTAGACAGACGATAAAGAAAGCATGGGTATCACAGCAAACTGATGAAGAAATATTTTTAGATTCAGGAAAACAAATACTAAAAGAATTTTCTCTTACAGCTAAGATCATTTCATAGTTATAGATGATTCATGTTAAAGGTGGCATTTGAAAGGTTTTAAGGGTAGGAAAACCCAACCAGCTCTGAATAATACCCATAACCTTATTTCAAATAATTTGCATGAACTTTGACTTACGATGACTTTCTGGTTACGATTGACTTGATTTTTTGCACACACAAAAATCGCTGTTCCGATACGGATTCCTTAAGTTCTAAGGATAGTTGATTTCACTGATAACGGTAAAGTTTCCACAAATATCAATAGTGTTGGAAAACATTCTTTTTACATATGTTTGTAGTTGCTGTGCTAGGCCTTGGCTCTTTGGCTTATGGCAAAGCACATGCTTCACATACGCCTGGCTTGCACATGCAGCATTCTCTAACTGATTCTATTTTATTTGAAAGTGAGTTCCATTCTTTCTATTCCGTTTTGACTTCTGCTCTGATCTAGCTCAGTTAAGCTTTTTCACTACTGTTAATTTCACTCAGAACTAATTAAAACTGTTCAGTTTTCTGCAACAACTCAGTATTACCTCTGCTACTACTTATTGACTAAGTCTGATAGTTATTGACAACAAATAGCATTACCAGTCTTTATTGTTTAGTGATATTTCTTACAGACATATACATGTAGATGTAATGTACATTCAAATATCAGCATATAATTTTAGTGATTTCACTGATTTGTACCAATATTTGCATCAACTGAAAATCTCAGTAGTGATTTTTAATGTCTTAAGCTTAACTTAGTTACATCTACATGTATATGACCATCATAAATACCACTAGAGAAAATAAACTTTCTGAAAATGTACTGCAAATACCACTGGTGGCCAGTATAACTCGTACTGATATCACTACAAATTTTATACTGATCTGTAATAATCTTCCCACCAGGGTATGGGTCAGAAATTCAGCCAATGAGAACGCATGTGTCAACATGGCATCCACCGAGTTTCCCCAACACTGACCAAAAAAATTTGGATATTCGTCAGCATCCAACCTCCACCCATCAAGTCTTGCTATGAAACGATCAGCAGTAGAAGTCAGTGCACGTTACAATGTCAGTAATAATGATTGTAGAAGGTCTGCTAAACGCAACTACACCTCAGCAGCCACACGGCCACCAGAGGGCTCTAGAGAGCCTAAGGCGCATCATCGCAGTTAACCCCGGCATAAGGACTAACTTCGCCGGATGGGGCTTGGGAATAAACTGAACGTTGCGACTTGCAGTAACCAATCCGAGCCAGGAACACCTGGGGAATTTCGGCTTTATGCTTCGTCAGGAGTTTAGCCCGAGCTCTAGCCCTGTATGCCATGCGCAAACAAGCTCAAAAGACATTAGGCGAGCGTTATATCACGACCTGGGATTATTGGCGATACGCGAGAAGGTCAAGAGTAAACACAGTTGCACTCGTAATATTTTTAAACTTTTGACTTGTCAGAGGGTGGCGTGTGTAGGGGGAGGTTGATAAAGACGGGCGAAAATCGATATTAATATCGCGCTCGTCGAGGATCGTCGAGCTCGACAAATATCGACTGAATTCGTCTTTTCGAGAGCGCTCAATAAAACGACAGCGAATGAAAAAAATATTAAAGAATTTATACGTAAACAATATTTAAATTTCAGCTGCACGGCTGCCATATCTCCCGCCGATGAAATGAACCGTAGCGAGCGGCCATGAGTGCAGGAGGGCAATAAATTGTCAAAACAAGTTAATGAATTAACGGGGAGGGGGGTGAACAGGGGG
>JAQIXS010000443.1:0-47045 GCA_034700785.1 Rossiulus vilnensis | reverse complement strand
CATGCCTATGCCAGTTCGTCTTGACTTTCTGGGACAACGCCTTTGAAAGACGTCTCCATGCTAAGTGTGTTCGTCAATGAATACATCAGGGGATTCTTAGGGAATGGGTTAAGAACGAGATGGACATCGTGAACTTTTCATCGCTGATGCACGAGAGGGGGGGAAATCCCTAGAATGCCTCGACATAATCTGCCATGGCAGGGAGGGACGTTGCAAAAGGAGGTTACAAGGTGACGTGGGGCAGCTTGATGTTGTAGGCCTTGGAGAGCGCCCTGCCCGAGTAGTAGATTCCGATGGTACCGCACACGGCGCCCAGACTGATGATGAACACGTCCAGGCTGATGATGTACCACTGCAGGGTGTCCCACTTGAGGCGCAGGTGGAAGTAGGCAGGCCAGACGAAGGAGAGCATGGTGCCCGTGAAACTGCCGATGAAACCCATGAGGATGGCGAAGTGCGGAATGGAGATGGCCATCATGACGGTGAAGAAGACGAGCAACAGGCGCAGGGCCAGGCCCCACACCTTCAGCATGCCGTCCAGGGCGAAGCAAGGGGGCAGCCGGGTGAAAGGAGGACCCCGAAAGAACTGCGTCTCCAGGAGGTCGAGGGCGGCGTAGAAGGGAAGGGGGTAGGAGAGCAGCGCCTTGATCACCAGGATCATGTTGATGAATCCCTTGAAGCCGCTGGTCAGGTTGTTGGTGATCACCTCCTCGGTCTCGTCGGCCCACGTCAGGAAGCAGATGTAGGCGAAAACGGCCTTGAAGAGGGCAGCTGCCACGTGGCTCCAGTCGAGCATGACCTTGAAGCGGGAGCGGTCGATGAGGCAGCCTTCCAGAGTGGGCAGGAAGATGTGCGAGGTGTAGCTGAAGACGACGATGCCCAGCGAGATGGGGAAGGTGAAGATGTCGATACGCACCTGCACGCGGTTCCAGGCCCAGCTTCCGGCGCAGGTGAGGCAGTAGCCGACGATCATGACGTTGATGACCAAGTGGACGACCGTGTTCCAGAAGGAGAGAAAGGAGACCGAGCGCAGGGTCTTGAGGAAGGCGCAGGGCAGCAGGAGGATACCGCAGAACATCATCCAAGAGCGCTGGTCGAGCGCGCTACTCGGGTAACTGCCGATCATGAGGTCGCCGCACAGCACCACGTACAGGATGCACGTCATGAGCAGCTCGATCATCTGCGCGCAGTTGACCATCTTGCCGCCGTACTTGGCGCCGAAGCAGACCTCGGCGATGGACACGTAGCTGTCGCGCACGCGCACAACCTCGCCCCGCTCGTTCGTCTCGTACAGACATTCCACCAGGATCTTTCCCGTGTGGCAGCAGATGTACGCCACGAACACCATGCTGAAGATGCCCCAATAGCCGCCGTTCTTCACCGCGTACGGCAAGGACACGATGAACATGCCCTGCACACAAACACATTTGGAGAAAGAAAGAAAAAAAAAAACACGTTAGGGGTGGAAGGCTGTGAAGGACTTTGGGGGAGGGGGTGATAAGGGGATCGGAGGGCTGGGTTAGAGATCAGAACTATATGATGTCCACAGGACGTCATTTCCAGGGTGGATAAAGTAAATACAATAGAAGCTCGGTTATCCGATATGCGGCTTAACCGAGTAAAGTAGCTTCGGATAAGCATTCTGATTAACTGAATTTCATAGAGCACCCCGGGAACCTGAAGAGAGGGCAATGGCTACCCTCTAGACAAACGTTTAAACTTTTACCTGGCGACCCCACCTACCTGTATGGCGTTGGTGACGTTCCAACCGGCCTGCCATTCGGATATCTTGTAGACGGGATCGAACTCGCCACCCCCTCCTCCTCCACTCGCGCCCCCCTCCGCAAATCCGTACTCCTCTCCAGGCGCCAGATCGCCGTTCATCTTGAAGGATTCCGCGGTGCCACCGTATCCCCCTTCCTCCCCAGCGCCGAAGCTGGTGTAGGCGGCGGCGCCCACTTCCGCCCCGCCGGCCCCCTCGACGCCGCCCATGGACGCCATTTCGGTGTCGTGGTCAACGCCACCGCCACTGGGATAGCCGTGTTTGGCGAAGTGCAACTTTTCGTCCCTTGCCGTCAGGGGCGGTAGTGTCTCTCTGAACGTCTCCCAGGCGGAGTGCAAGCGGGGCAACGCCTTGTGCAACTGGTGGTTGATGACGCCTGGCAGCGGCATGGCGAACGCAAGGGGAAGTGGTTTTAATGAAAATTAGTTTTACGTTATGCGGTCAGTCAGACTGGATGAAATGATACCAAATGGATTTTGGGAGACACCCTGTATGATCGTGGTTTTTTTTTGCTCCTTTTTAATCGCTGCCCTGCAATGGCCTCTGCGCGTGCATATCGATCTGATATCGATTTTCGTTGAGTGTATCGATTCTGGCCTCGATATCGGATCAGAGATCACATTTGGTTGGGATCGAATAATGGGAACCCTGCAGGGGCCGGCGGAAGGGCTTCCGGGGTCGGAAAGGGGATGGACGCTGCGGATATGGTCAAGGAGACGAAGTGACCATCGGTCAATCGAGCTGCAAAATAAGTAAAAAAGCATTTTTAAAATGAAAAACACTCAAGGGGCGAAAGAGTGAACGTCATTATGCTCCATAAAAATGACATAACCCGTTGGTTATTCTTTCCAATTTTTTTGTTTAACCGTAACATTGGGACGATTTGTTACGAACAATGTTCTGAACGAACATTAATTAAAATAATAATATCAATAATCATGTATGATTGTAGAATGTACGATGATATATTTCAATCAGCCCATTCTATGAATTAACCACTTTGAATTCGCTTTACTGTATTTTAAGTACACTAAAAAAAATTAAAATTCTCAAGATTTACAGAAAAATTATTTTCGTTTGATAAAAAATTCATTTCAATTAATTTCAACCTATTGTATGATTGTCCTCTGTACAAGTGGTTACCTCCTTGTCCAAGTGCGCTTGCTTACAAACTATTCCAGTTACTAAGGCAAACCAAAAGCAACATAAAAGGAAATCCAAAGAATAGCCTAAAGGTTGAGCCAAAAGCAAACTATCCTTGCAAAAAAAATTACACGCACATTTTATGCTTCAAATACGTATTAAAATTGTTAAATTTATTTTCCCGAATGTAGAATTGGTCGTCCTCTAGAATCTAAGCTAGTTGTATAATCTGCAACCAGCAACGCAATGCTGCCTTGCAGGGAAGCCCTCATTTTGGAGATCACGAAACAGATTTATTTTCAAATTAATTTCAATTAAATTTCTTATAATAAATAAATAGGACATTTTGAAATTATAAACCAAAGCTAAATCCCTTGTGGACGACCAGGGTACTACTTTGGGGAAAATACATTTCTTTTTGCTCAGTAGAGTCAGCCTTAACCTGAAATAATTCAAGTGGATTACAATTAATGTTCAGCCATGACTAAGACTATGAAACAAGCGTCTTTGGGCCCTTAAAACGCACCCAAAAACAGAGGCGTTGGCCTCCCAAAATGGCTTCCCAGCGTCAAATCGGCTTCGCAGACATCTTACGGGATAAGCGTATGAATTTGCCAGTGCATGCATTTCATTGGAAACGCCCTAAACTGGCTAAACCCTCATTAAATCAAGATCACCAACATGAGATGCTCATTTTTTTGAGACCAATACGAAGAAGTATGTTTCCAAATTACGAATCGCGTTGGAAAATGGAGTCTTTTGGCAAATGCGGCTGATGGCTCCAGCCCCCTTTGAAAATGGATTTGGAGATCGATATCCAGAAACGTTAAAGCCAATATGTGCTTGCGGCTTATGACTCGGGACGACATCTTACTTCATGGTGGTGAATTTTCAATCGCCCGATTAGCCCCCTGAAATCGAACGAACGTTCCTCGCCCACCATCCACACTCCTTACCGGCCCTTGAGGTCGGCATTCGTGTGTCCCTGAGTGAAGAAATTTTTGGCAAATTTAGACCTACCTTAGCGGCCAGGGGGCATGGAAAATCCCGAATTCGGCCCGTCCAAATGCGACGCTTCCGTGCAGTTGTCGGCCGCCAGGGGGCGCTCAGACACCGGAAACCCCGCTGCAAGCCGCAATGGGCTCTTCCGGGTCCGTGACGTCACACTGGCGCCTGGTTTTTACCCCATCCGTTATTGAACCCTAAATGCAAGGGGTTCTTCAGTGTGAGGATCCAACCTCTGCTGAGTCTATTGTCCTAGGTGACAGCCACTGTTACCAACCTAACAACACTGTCTGCTTATTCGATTTTGCCTCATTCAGCACCCAGTTATGGAACAGGATGGCGTCCAATCACAATACTGTTAGAACAGTGCTATTAAGACCGGCCAAAAAGGATGCAAATATGCAAGAAAGCATTGTCAGGGAAGTAGGAAGAACCTAGAAAAGCCAGGGGAATTTCGAGCTTTCACAGGTTAAAGGTCAGGGAAATGTTCGTCATGTAAAACATCAGCCTTGCACTGTCTATTATTGGACTGCGCATGCGCCACCTGGGTCGATGTCTGCTGTGCATTTTTCCCCCCAGACTCCTCATTGCACAAATTCCGAAACGATGAACAACATCCGATGGCCTTTTATCGATTCAAAGCCTCAGCGATTCGCCTTTCTAGCGCACTTGAGTCTGGGATCAATCTTAAGTATTCGGAGGCTTCTCCATAAATGGTAGTCATTGTTTCCTAGAAGTTAAGAAATTGGCAGTGTTTGAAACTTTCTAAGCGGGCAATCACACATTGCTCATTTGCAATGCTAGTTTGCCTGACATCAAGGAGATACAACTATGCAATAGCAAGGATCAATAATTGATTGTAAAAATTACTTTTATGTACTTGTCATTTTATTATGGCATCAGCAAAGTGAAATTTCACACCTCTACTGTAAGAACGTAAATGTTAATTATTGTAAAATCTTAAAGAATAATTTTACGTATTTATTAATTATAAATACGTAAATTGCAATAAGTAAAATTACATGTATTTATTAAGTTCTTTATTTTATCCATTTATGGAGAAGTAATAAATACGTGTAATTTTTTTAATGGAAATAATGATAATTCGCTTTGTTTTAGGCATAAAAATTGAAAAAAAATGTTTAAATTTTTTACAACTTTTTTCCGATACATTAACAACTTGACTAACGTGACCGACTTTGTCTGGTCCCTTAAGTGGTCACCATAGCCAGTTTTTATTGAATATTTATTTAAATATATTTTATATATTGATGATAGTGGCAGCCTCTCTGTCAAAAAATATATATTTTTAAATATTTGTACAACCTTACCGTACTTATAGCACCCTTCCGGTGCTATCGAAAAGTTGACTTTTTGACCCAATTCCTCGCTCAAGTTCATTATTGTCCAAATAAATGCGCATGTGTACAGTGTAAATTTGCAGAATTGAACTTCTTACAAAAACATTTACGTGTGGTAAGAGTAAAATACATGTGTTAAACTAAAATGCAACTTTGCGTTACATGGTATTATTTCATTGTGGTTTTCACTTATGTCGAAGGATGACGCTGCATTTAAACAGATAATTTTATTGATACACAAACTTTGTAATGCTTAGGAACAGGGGCGGATCAAGACAAATTACAAAGGGGGAGGGAAAGCACCATAATACAAATAATTGCATTGCAGCCCTGCATCATTCGAAAAATGTGCATATTTCTTTACAGTGTATACATCTCGTTTAATGTTCCATGTAGTTTAGCCGAAGAAATGATGTTTATTCGCTAAAGGAATTTCAAGAAATATGATAGTGTACATGAGGGTTGGGGTACGTGCCCAGTTGCCATCCTCTTGGACCCACCGCTGAATAGGAACAACCCATGAATGCTCTTAGTTTTTGCACCTCGATACGTAGAAATATAATTTCCGTAAGCTTTAGCTTGTATATTTGTTGTTTTGATGAAAGTTGAACTGGGGGATTCCGGCCAATGACCATTGTCTATTATCTGTCGAACCGAGGATGGTGTTCTTCCAATTCGCAAATGATGTCATCGTGACGTAATGCCTGCAACCAGTTGATGACGTAAATGGCGCAGATAACACCGAAAGCCTGTAACATTAAGCGAGGCAATTGGTGATTCATGTCAACCGAATGTAACATCGAAAATGATGACGTTTACTTGTATTATTCCAACAGCTGCCATTATTGTCACCCAAATGACCTTGTTGTTTTCGAACCAGTCGTACAATTTTCGGTCGCAGCCGTGCTGTAAAATTTTTAATAAAACAAGAGATGAGTGAAAAATGAAAAATCAATTCAACGCATTGCCCTTCTGGAAGCGCATAAATTTCATGTGGTAGGGGGGGGGAGGAGAGGGGGGAGTTAAGATGATACCAATACAATCAGTTTTCTGAGCGTTTAGCACCTCTTCTGGTGTGTCCCCAACATCATTTCTGAATTGAATTTTTAATAATCTTAAACCCGACCCAAAAGGATGTCACCATGCAAAATAATAGCCAATTCTTGCTTCAAATACTTTATTATAATTGCTTAATTTATTTGCATCTGTTTAAAATTTAGGAGATCGTTACAATTTTTTTTAAAAATTTAAATAAACGGGACATTTTGAAATTCTAAAAAATAACTGAGACCCTATTGAAGGACCCATGAACGATAAATTGAGTAATTATAATAAGTATTTGAAGCAAAAATGTGCAATTATTTTGTATAGTAATGCTATATTTTTTACGTGCATCGAGCTGCAATGAGTTTTTTAAAATATTTTTTTGAGAATGTGGCTTTCATTAATTTAATAATGTGATAATAGTCTATGCGTGATGTCTAATATGTTTTTATTTGTTTTTAATTATCATATTTATTCATCATCATTTTTTAAGTGTTTGTCCGTTTATTTATTGTTACGATTTGTTTCACGCAGGATTCGGTCTACGAATGTCGGAAGATGAAGTGATCAGTGGTCGAAAATAATGATGTGCCAGAAATTCAGAACAGTGACCATTATTTGGTTGGACACATGACCTGACGTGTCATTGTCTCGGATAAATAAGTTTAGTGCGCGAGTGATCAACGCCTGTGTTCGTAAATTGGACAAGTGGACAGCGAGTGGACACAAGCTGGGATGTTGGCTAACCCCCCTTCCTCCCATCCATGTTTATCGTCGTCGTGACGTTCGTCCAGAATCCCGGTGAGTACCAACTGACCAGCGGTCAGCAGCATTGCGTTTCAGAAACCGACCTGCTTAAGCGTTCTGGTTTTTTCGTTGGTGGGGGCGGTGACGAGCTCATCTGGTGGTGGCGTGATCACCGTCAAAATCTCAATTTGGTAACAGGAGTCATCGATGGGGTCGTTTTGATAGGCGAATTCTTTCGGACCAGAGTAGCCGCAGCATTGGAACTGGATAGGGTGAAAAAACTTTCGAATTTCAATTACGAACTCATAATATTGCTGTAGAATGCTCGGCCAGTCTTATCTGTGTCTGACCAGAGGGTAAAGAGGGTGAAATGTACACTGTATGTGTTTTTTATCTTGAGTGATTTTTTAAAAAAAGTGTTAATGGCATTTGGGTCGTCGATAAAGTAAGTCCATCAAAAAAGTTGACTTTTTGAATCCCTTAATACCTTATTAAGGTCTGATTTATTTACATTGTTTTGCACGGCGTTTCTCGTTGCTTGGTTGACTTGACCCCAGCCATTCTCGATGATGTCATTCATCTGAAATTTAGCGAGTTGACTCGTTAATAATTAATTATCATAATTGAAATTTGGACGCTCGAAGATTAGTAGCTGTGCTTTGGCTTACGTCTATCCTCAAAATACTGAGCGTCAAAATGCCACCCACTTCAATGGCGTTTGATAAAACAACTGCCAAGATGTACTGAAATTACAAAAGACACACGTTTTTCTTATCATTAATAAAAGTTATTTTTTTCAATTAAAATCTTAATTAGTTTCTTTTGAAGCGGCTACTAATACACAAATTTAAAATCATTTTCTTCACATATATTTTAGCATTTAAAAAAAAAAGTTTTAATTAAATTTTTAAAAACTACCTGATTTTGTACTTTAAAGCTCAAAAACTTCCTAGTTTCGATGCTTAAAATATGTTTGATTTTTTAAAATTTCAATGCATAAAAACTTTATGGTTTTTTATCGTTTTAATTACCCTTGTAATTTAACATTTTTTTCTGACTATTCAGTCAAACACGTGCGAAAATCATTCCTTCCTCTTCCTCTTTATCAGGAATGTTAACGAAAAATGAGATAAACTATGTTTATAGCTTTGACTTCCTGATAATTGTTACCATAATCCTTAATCAATAATTTAATCTTTTTTTGATAGCATTTGATGGGCCATGTAAATATCTCGATGCTGATTAGCACTCTTCTGTTTTTTGGCGAAATCGACCGAGTGTTAAATTCTGCTAAAAATGTAGGCCAATTTTTGCCATTTTTGTGCCTATCCCAGGGTGACACGCAACAATGCCATCAATCAGGCGAAATGAATGAATGCCCATAGGAATGAATTGCGATTAAACGCTCTGATAAACAGCAAAAACTTAAAATTCAAGCATTGTTTGAGATGTTTTCAGCGTCGCATAGTTCAGGAAACTAAAAAACCTTTTTTTTTCTTATTCGTATCCTCATAAACAACGGCAAACAGTAAGATTTTAGGTTAATTGACCAAAATAAGCGGTTTGACCACTTCGTCTTTTTTTTCATCTATTTTAATTTTAGCGTGTGTTGGAGATAAAAGCGGCTGGCACAATATATTTCTAAGCTCTTGCTAATTTCTCACGCTAACTATTCGGAACACACCATAAATTTCTCAGAAAACAATAAAAATTTCAAAAATTAACATTTGCGTTGGAATTTTTTTATGTGGGTTGTTATTCCGTGATTCTAATTGACGTTCAGAGATGGCGCTGATGATACGCTTATAAATCGAATATCCAGTACTAAAATTGCTAGATTAAAACTACTTGCCAAACGAATGATGCAAGCGCTGCGACTTGACGCTCCAACCCATCCTAATAGACCTAAAAATGTGTGGGCAAAAATATGTAAATAAAAACTATAACGACTCTCACAATAATAACAGGATTCCTCTTCTGATCCATTATTGGTCCATTGTTGATCGTTATTGGACAACCTCCCCCCTCCCTTCCCATCAGTCTCAATCATCACGAATGGTCTAAATGACGTTAATTAAGTTTTTTTGGGAAAGAATGCCGGTATATTTATTAGGGTAAGGACCAAAAACTGACGTCATAATGTCCATAATTAGTGCTGTCCAATTTCTAGGCTAGATGAATTTGAATAAATGAGATGAGTGGATATTAAAGGTAGCATTTATTATAAAAAACGACGTCATTTAAGGATTTTGTTGTTAGCAGGACGTTATATTTCTTAAACCTGGCATACGTGTAAAAATTATGTACTTTGTCATGTTTTAAAACCTCCCCCTATCCTTCAATCAAATTCGTGCGTCATCGACGGATGACCCTTAATAATTCTTAGAGAACATTTGACCCACCTGTGATAAATAGAAGGAATCCTACTCCGATGACAGTGTAGGTAAATATCTGAAATATTGAATTAAGTTGGCCATCAAGCAAATATAGGCAATAGTACAGTTTAAAGATTTAATTTTAAATTAAAAAAGATACATAAACCAGAAGTTTATCAATTTTTGTTTAAAATATTCATTTGCAAACTGTAATAAATTTTGTAAGAACCTATATAGGCTAAGAACCGGAAGTTTTAACTTAGTGGTAAAATACATTGTTTTTAAATTTTGCGACTTGCTTGACCAAAATTACACGAATTTACACAAAAATTACACTTGAGCTTACCAAACTCCCAGATAGGAATTGCCTGACTGTGACCGAAGTAGCCAACACCCAGGCCATGTAACCGATAAGGGCGCATCCGACGAGCTGAAAGTGAAGGGTTTTTGTTTTTCATTTTGATTTTTGAATTTTTGAGATTTCGATTTTTAACGCAAATTTCGGACCCGCAGTTTATGGACGACCCTTGGCGTAGTAACGTTAGTACCTTGGTTAGTAACGCTCCAATTACACCGCAACACACGCATGGGAAATGGATTTTTTGCCCAGTTTTCTTTTTCACTTCCAGTCTAATTTGCTGCGGTCATGCTTCGCAAAAAAGCAAATTAAGTTACAGGTAATTGATTTTTTGTTACGTGTTTATGACAAATTTACCGAAACAAAAAGTCACGGAATGAAAATGTAACTACTGTTACTATTTTTATCGTCGTTAATAAATCCAGAAAAATTGATTTAATGTGCTCTATAAAAGTAAAATAATTTGTAAAAAAGGAGCATGGAAATATCCCGGAAATGTTGTTGAAAACCCTGGAGAATTCGCAGCGCCATCTATGATGCATTCTACACAACTTCTTTGATTTATTTTTTGCGGTTGGGATTCTGTTCAGGGTCTAATGCTTGAGGGGAATTTATGGACAATGGATGGCTTTTAATGGATTTCCTTTTTTGTTTATTGGTTGGTTGGTCAGGGGGCGAAGGGGGAATTTTCACCGGACACGAAGTTGGATAATTAAGAAATGTTTTAAGTGTAAATGTGGAGAATGTCGTGGGCCTCTGCTGTTGGTTAGGGTTACTAATCCGATTGGCTGAATAACCCGGATGTGAAAACAACATCCTTTTTCCGTTTAATTAGGATGCATTTATGTATATTGCACTTTCATTCGGCATTGAAATTTTCAACGATGATTTCCGGTGGTGAATCGCATGGAATTTTTTAATGTAATGTAGCTCTGGGTTTGAGTTGCTAAAATTTATTAACTTAAGGTCTTCACCTCCCCCTTTTCTTCCAAAAAAAACCAAAAAAAAAACCCGGCAGGATCCAACGAAATGTAGGTGTATGTTATATGTAAGTAATGATATGCTGGCATGGTGCTACTGTATTTCTTTCACCTATTTAGGTCGAATATATTAAAGATGCTGTCTAATAACCTCTGGCGGGCCAAGTTTTTTTTTTTTTGAGAAAATTACGGTAGCTTCATTTTTACTATTTTATCAAAAAGATTTCGTTAACATTTTTATTTTTTTGTCGTATACTACAGTATAGTAATTGGAAAACAGGTTCTGATATACTCAACTGTATTTTTATTGAAATATTTCTAATTTAAACGACTTCTGCGAAGACGAATGCCCACCATACAAAAATATTACACATTTTTATTCATATATACTCATAAGTATTGATTCATAATATTTGTTATAATTGCTAAATTGTTTGTTATCCACTAGGGTTTGAGTTATTTCTATAATTTTAAATGTGCCGTTTATTTAGATAAAAAAATTAACTTGACTTAAAAAAACCTTTTCTAGTTTTTTGAATAAATTTTACAATTTTCATACTATAAAAAATTACTCATACCCTTGTGGACAACCAGTTCAACAATGGGGCAAATAAATTTAGCAATTATGATAAGTAGTTGGAGCACAAATGTGCAATTTCTTTGCAAAGTGGACATCTTTTTGGGTCTGACAAAATTTCATTAAATTTCGAGGTTTCCAACTAGCGAAATTTCTTTCTTGAAATGATTAATTATGCGCGTCAATTACGTGACCAGTTCTACACTGGGGAAAGTAAATTTATAATTGTTTAATAGGTTTTTGTTGCACCATTTTACTATAGGGATATTTAACCCAGGGCATAGTAAACACCAAGATGGCCTGTTGCAGCTAGGAATTCTGGAAAAATTGCATTATATTACAAACTTTAGGTTAACCTAAATTAACTAGTGGTTCGTCTTGGGGTTTTGGCTTAATTTGTGTTGGTGAAACCGGCCCTTAGCAGTTCTAATAAGTGTATGAAGCACTTCTTACCCATACTTTCACTGCCAATAAGGTGAGCAAGCAAATGCCGAAACTGGCCCGTTTCCGCTTTCGCCACAGGGGTTTCATGTCGCTATTCTCGGTCGGTTTAATCCGTGATTAAAGATAATCGGCTGTTAGCGCGCGCGCACACACATTTGTCGATGAAATCCATCAAGAGTCGAATAGTCGTAATTGCACATCTTGCATTAATTAGGTATAATTGAGAGACATGGTGAGGATTTAATGTAGGCAGAGGTACCACTGAAGAGAGCAAGCAGCTCTCCAGCAACACGTCCGAAATGCTCCAGTTGAGAGCACCAAATAAATGTATCTGCTGCTGTTGTACCTGCCTCACTACCACTACCTGTGCCTCCTCTTTCTCATGTTACCCAATTTAACAACCAAGTTTCAGTTTGTTGTTAACGAGCGCTAGTTATACACTTTCGGGCCTCGATTCACTCAGGCATTTAAATTGGTTCAAAGGGACATCCTGAACTGAAATTACTAACCAAAACTAGCCCAGCTACTACTTATACTCTCAGCTCTGAACTGTCAGGGGATAATTTTAAGTAAGTTTTTTAAACAAAAATGGGCTGGAAAACCTGGAATTGTCAGTGAAGTAGAAACTACCCGGAAATGCCTGGACAATTTGAAATTCTAACGGGAATGTCAGGGAAATTTGAAATTTGAATGGAAATGTCAGGTAAATTTCAAAATGAAATGGAAATGTCAGGGAAATTGTCATCAGCTTCAACGTCGATTATTTAATTTTGCTGTTTTAGAATCAAATAGGCAAACACTCAGTGCAAACGGCATTGGACATTGCTGAAGGTTAATTGTACTGTTTTCTTATGGAAATACCAAGGAGACATTGAATATTGAATAAAAACAAATATGTTGAGAACTTTCAATTCAATTCTGATTCAGATTAAATTCAGTTCCATACTAGTGTCAGCAAGGATATGACATGGAAGCAATTCAAAACGTGATACCTGATTTGATAAATCGCATTTAACGTTTTCCGTTTTATTCTAAAATATTTCAGGGAGTAAGGTTAGGGACATTTTCCCCAAAAAGCAGTCTAAAAGGGCACTAGATCAATACAGTTGTTTTACACCCTCCATTCTTAAAGCAAGACATTAAATTAACGTTAATATGGGGATGTTTGAAACATTTTGTTATTACTTCTCTACTTACATACTCAACATTTCAATTGTAATTGCTAAATGTATTTTTCTATGTAGAATTGTCATTCACTAGAGTTTGAGTTACTTTTTTATAATTTGGAAATGTCCTGTTTATTTTTTTAAAAAAAATATTAAATAAACTTGAAAAAAATATTATGCGATCTCCAAAAGCAGGTGTTTGCTGTCAAGGTAACCTCCGTAGATGGGCATCGGCGATTGCATAATATTTTTGTATAAATAAACGAATTTTTTTATATTATAAGAATTAACTCAGAGGATAATGAACAAAAAATAAATTGAGGCAAAAATGTGTCATTTTTTACATGGTGGGCATACTTTTAGGTCTAGCGCACATTTTTCGTGAATTATTTTGCAGCCATTTTACTGGCGATGAATATTTTGTACGCTGAACTAGTTTTATAATTAACTCCTTAAATATTTTGAGAAAAAATGATATTCAAAATGAAAAACATTTGTAATATCATTTCTTTTTTGATACTTATCTTTTTGTAAACTCGCTCAATGATTCGATTAAATTCACGGAAACAGGTGTCAATAGTGCTAGTTTAATAACTTCAAGGGACTTCAATGACTAATTGCGTACGAAGCGTTCATGTTTACTCCAATTATTTTTAGGATTATTTTCCAATTATTGTCAACATTCGTAAATGCCGGGCATGTCTTGAAGTATTCCATGAGAAACGACCAGTTTATTGATGAATATGTATTGCATTAAACTGATTTTATTTTTTTTTAAAATAATTCCGTAAATTTCAACTTGGTTTATTTTTAAGCCAAATGCAGGTCAGGTTCAGTCGCACTGTGAATGCTGCTTCACAATCATCGCTAATCGGATAATCCTCCCCTTTGCGTACAAATCCACAATTATGTCCCCTAAATGTGTAACAGTGACCTTAAAAAACAAGCACACAGAAAACCGGGAAATTTTGATAAACTGGTATAAGCTACGTGTCGGGAATAACAACCGAGTTAGTTAATTTATATTAGTCTGGTCAGAAGAGTAAAAAAGGTTATTTCAGGGCAAATTTAATCGTTTGTTTTTATTTCTTTGCCGGTAAACCAGTAAACGTTTGGAAATAATTTGAAGTATTTCTGAGACGTTGAATGCGATGTTGCTGCCCTAATTCCGTACACACTTCATTCAACTGAATATCCATAGAATTCATACCTGATTTTTTATTTGCTTATTGAAAGAGTTCACTCGAAATTGCAGACTCACTTTGAGGTGACGTACAGAAAATGGGTTTTGTAGGACACAAAAGCATTCTGCCAGTTTTGCACGAAACGTTTGAGAAGAGATGAAATATGTTAGTGTAAATCCCTTTTACCAAAAATCTTGAGCTAAAAAAGGGTCATTAATCACGTACATGTACCTGTGTGAAAAACAATATTTTCGTCAATTTTTACTTGTGCATTGCATAAGGATTAAAAAAGTGCTAATTTTATTTCATAGAAAATTACCTGTATTTATAATGGAACTGCAATTATTTATTTATTGCTGCGAGGTGCCTACAGGACTAGGTGATTTTTGAACACATTTTGAAATTGCTACCAATTTATGAAAAGTTTAGTATTTTGGAACTTCCATTAGCATACCGTTTGAGAACGAAATTTTATTTTATTTTCAAATTAAATTTGTATTTTGCTAGCGTCCAAAGGTTAAACGCAAATCACATAAATTAATGGACCTGATACTAATTTGGTGACTGTTCAAGGACTTTGTTTACCTAAATTTCAATCAATTTTAACTTGGTACCCAACTTTCAGCAACAAAATGTCACATGGACAATTATATTTCGAGGATTTTAACGAAGAATAACTTTCTTATTTTGGCAGTTTGGAAACTTTCAACCTCGCCAAAAAAAAATCAAATTTTAGAAAAAAAATAATATGAACTGTATTCAATTTATTTTAATCGATCCCATTTTCAAAATTTAGATTATTCATGCGCTAAAAGTATTTCAGGTGACAAATAGTTGTTCGTTGAAGGCTGTTCAATCAAACGACAAACGTGTACTTGTAGAATTATTTTATTACCAAGTTTTTGTACAAAGTACGATAAAACAGTTTGCCCAAAGAGAAATCCAGTCCTCCGTTTGGACCGATGGAAATGCCCAAGATGTTACTTTTGACGATAATTCTTCGTGTCGCTGTTTGCAAAATTTTAAAAAAAATTCACAAAACTGGATTTCAGAATTTTAGAAATGTGCGGCGTTGGCCGCAACGTGTCACGCAACACCCGGCACGTACACATACACAAAACTGCTTTTTTACTCATGCGAATAACCTACATTCACCGTGTTTCCAGTCGAGGGCGCAGCGCTGAAACGCCTTCGAAAGCAGAAAACGTTTGAATAGGAAGGAGTAAAGCACCGAACCGTCTAGTGCAAAAAACATTACAACAAAAAAAATTGCTAAAACGAAACGTGAAAAGTAACATTTGAAGGCGGGGAAATGTTCGAGCATATGGACCCCGGGTTTCGAGTAGGATTTAAGCCGAGTCCTCACTGCCATTTCTCCCAATCCTCTTCCTGTTTGCCAACGTTCAGACTAGCATTCGATTCCTGTTGGTCCAGGATCCTTTGTACGTCCTCATCGGTGATTCCCACGTCAAAGTCCTTCTCCCATTCGTCATCCAAGGTGCTTCCATCTGAAACTGAAGTCGGGCAGCGATTTTCAGTGTCCTGCTCAAATCACGAACGTTATTTGTACACATAATTTACGAAGGGATGATCAAAACGTATTTTTTGCCATCCAGAATGGTCAATCCCGTTTCGGGTGTTGACCGTTCCGAAATTCTCCATTCTCCACTGGTTTAGAAGTACTTATTCGTAATCAAGTATAATTTTGCAGTTAGTTTGAAAAATAAGTATGATCAAGACAGAGACATACGTAAAGCTTGTACAAATTACTTTTGCATTTTCTTGAGACGATAATGTGATGTTTCAATTTTAACAGACTCGAACAGTAAATTTTTATGCAAAAAATTAAGATGCTCATCATACATGTTGTCCCTCCCCCACACCACATACACAACGTATTTTTTTCTAAAAGCATTCACTACATACGACTCTTCAATCGTTCAAGTTTGAAGCGTGAAAAGGGCTTTTACTGATATTTGCATTGTCATTTTCAAGCGAATGATAAATAAAGTAAAATCGTATTTGAATTTCAATGGCAAACACTTCGGATTATTTTATAGTACAATTAAGTAAAATAATCCCAAGTTTAGGGCATTGTAAGACTCAACAAAATGCAATTCCCCCAATTAACAACCACACAGTTTATTTATCGTAACGGATTCCTTCGCATACAAAAAGTAACCAAACGTTGAAAAATATATAGAAAATAGATCGAGCAAATAAATCCAGACTCTTTAACCAGGGGAAACAAGCTTTCTCATAATTCCGAAATCCGCAGGTGTTGGGAGATCTGGCATTTCTTAACGACTGATTAAATTATCTGTACCTTTGCTACTACTTGACGAGGCTGAATCCAAAGAGGGTTTCTCTGGAATAGGGTTATCTGCTTCGAGTTTCGTAGTTTCTGTCTCTTGGACAGCGATTTTCGGTTCATCCGGTTGGTTTTCAGTTTGTACAGTGTCTCGAATCACGTCGCTTTCGGAATTCAAGCTGGCAGTATTGTTTGTAGCTTCGGGTGCGGATGTCGATGGCTTCTCTGGGCTGGACGTCGGATTTTCTCTGAAATCGGCCGCTGCCATTTCGTGAGCAATACTGAATTCAAATGCGGACATTGAGGTCCTGAGGTTCGCCTTATCCACTCTAGCCTCCATTTCCTCGCACTCGCGTTGATAGTCGTCCAAAATGCGATCAGTCTCTTGCGAGGTTAGCACGTGGCCACTCATTTCGTTGTCTAAAAGTCAACAAATAGTACAAATACGTTTGACCTTCGAAACGGGGTGCATGCGATCAAAGCCAGTTACTATATAAACGTCTTACAAAAACATTACCAACCATACACGATCATTAGTAATGTCATTCTCAGGTAACAACATTAGTAAAGATCGTGTAAAGTCTGCTTAAGAGTTCCATTCAGATGTGGTGGAAACTTTGCAACTGCAAGCCAGACGTATTCGTAAAGCCATGTCAGCATAGCATACTTAATGCAAACACTGAAAGACGTTTACATTTCGTTTTCAGACACGGTCAGATCACAAGCAAAGATTTTGTCCAATTATTTTAAAACTCACAATGGCCTATAGATGTTATATTCGGAGTACAAGCTATGCATTTAGTATTAATTGGATTACTCTTTGGATTTAAGATTCTGTTCAGAATCTGGAATTGTATTGAGAATATTCACCCAAGTATGCTAAATTGCAATTAAATCACTATCGTCGCTGTAACTTCCCCCTTGATTAAATACTTTCCAGCACTATAAGTATCATGCATTACTTTTCTGAAATTTGTCTTTGAAAACGTACAAAATTCAAACATGCGCCCGCAGCGCAAACCTGTTATTTTACCGTAAGCTTCGCCTTCATCAAATTCCATATCCAAATTGTTTTTAGAGCTGGTCACTTGCTTCTTCGCCGCCAGTCTTTTCTCCTCAACCTTCAGAATCTGGTCGACGTGGTAGAAATAGCGATGCCAGAAAACGACGTGCGACACGCTAGACGGCACCATTTCCTTGTAAAGGTCCCGCACTTCGGTGTGTGTGGCCATCAGTTCGGTCAGCTCGTCCTGCTTGCTCTCCAAATCGAAGGTCACCAGCCATGCCTCGTAGTCCTCTTGGTCCGAAGGCTCTTCCAAATACGTGCTGGCATCACGTTGCACGAGGAGCAGCTCCAGCTGAAATTCACAAAGCAAACGTTTCTTCCGGTTGCATAACAGAGGTTTGCGTAGCTCCCTATTGACAAATGAACTAAGCGATCGTGAATCACCTCGAGTCGGTTCAGAATCACTGGCTTCGAATCCTTGATGACGAAAGCCTCGTCCTCGTTCGGCTCTTTCGTGGGCACCAAAGCACCGGAAACGGAACCGAAAATTTCGGTCACGCTACGCTTGACCGCACTTGCTGTAGATTCGTCTTCTTCAAGCTGCGCGAAACGAACGCATATAACGTTTCGATAGCGAATTTCGACTTTATAACTTTAGTTTAACACCTGAATTGTCAATTATGTTGAAACAAAATGCCTAATCTTTAGCTTTATTTAAAGTAGTATAACAAACTGTTGATTGCCACTGAAAATAACATTGAAACAATCCTATACCTTTCGTTCCTTTTGTTATTTTCATTATAGTACTAAATTAACAACAACAAGTTTTGACCTCAACCACACGATAACCACTAATCATGGTTTCTCAAGTAAATTCTATTCTACTTGGTACCGTACAGTCAGCATATCAGTGCCAAGTTAATTCAATCTACGAAAAATGCAACTTATTTTTCGTTGCATCTCACCTATATTCAACAGGCATTTGAAAGTAATCAAATTTGACTTTTTTGGCCTTTAAAAATACTTAAATTCGTGTGTAATAAATAATGCATACATGAAGCTTTTCTCTGAGGGAGGCAGCTGTCGAGCTCATGAGCGTCGACGTCTCCTGTTGAATCGTGTTTGTGAATTCATCCAAGTCCTTTTTCATGAATTCCAGCACTGATGAACCCTGAAATTAAAACGTTTACATCACATTACATTAAACGAGTGCCCTGGCCTGACCTTTGCTAGTTCACTAGTTGACCCATTTAATTAGTCTTGGGAATCACTCCCAGTGCAAACAATGGCGATCGTTTCGAGGCACAATACACGATTGATTAACGCTTATAGTTGAAAAGTTGTGGTTTATTTTGTAATCATGTAGCAATATTTTATCACCAGCTTTACAGATCAGGTGACATGTTCCCCCCTCCCCAGATTTCACTGCCATATTGCAATTTACCTTTTCCTTCGCTGTCTGAAGCCAGTTGTCCCACCAGTTCGAACCCCTGCAACGAAGCAATTAGAAATGCTGTCAAAATCAGCGCGTTACGACGTAAAAATTGTGTTAAATTAATTTCTATAAATCTTCGATTGGAAACGGAGCCATTACCCATCCGCCATCTTGTCATGATTATTTAAATGCTGGCATTTTCGAATGCGTTTAAAACTCGAAGATCTGTCAGCTGGCGACATCTGGCGGTATTCGCACGAAATAGAAACGTACAGGGTGGATCGAAAGGAGTGTTAAATTTGCATATTTTTGAGGGGCAAATTTGAATGGACCTTAAGCGCATCTAACACGGAAATGATTTCATTCAAGCACGACTGATAAAGTAAACACTGCGCAAGAAATGGTCGTAGCAGTAGGCAATGTGCGTAATTTAAGCGGTCTTTACGACTTATGAAATTCTGGACATGAATCAAATTGTTAAAAAAAGTGTTTAAAATACGTGTTAAGCATTCAAAGTAGTGATGACTGAAATTGTTTGTTTTCTAAATGATCGAATTAATTGTTTTCGGACTTAAATCATTTTAGTAAAAAGACTATGTGACGGGAAACTTTTAAAAAATCGATCTACGAACCATTTCGATATAAATGAAAGCTGCATAACATTTTGTTTAATTAGGGACATTAATTTCGTTTAAAATTTGACAAATGGATTACAAGAGCGCTAAACGGATAATTAAACACACTGTGATTCATTCCATCGAAATACTGTATGTTGTGCTTCAATTTTGAAGGAATGTATATTTGGAAAATGGTATATTTGTTTAGAAAATAAAAATTAAACCATCTCTATTTGGGCTATATGGTAAAAATACTAAGATGCCGGTTTAATTTTTGTTTTCTACTTCTGATAATTCATTGGTTTACAAATAAATGCAATTTTTTAAAATATTATTTCCTTAAACTGGAAACCCTATATTTGTTTATTTAAGCCAATTGGCCGCCACATTGAAATTCCATTATTCCAAGGGTGCAGGTATTAATTATTTTAGCCAGGGGATTTTCTCCGCTTCTGGTGCCTTGAACGGCAATTAAATTGCGAAATGTTCATTTATTTGTCGTGAATTTTTGAGTGTTCATAAACGAGGTCGATGTTTATGGCATTAGCGTGATGCCATGGCTTTGAAGTGCCGAAAACTGCAAATAAATAACCACCCAAATTGTGTTTTATTTCACTCTTTGGGTAGGGTGGAGATGATATTATTGGTCATTTTCGATCCGTGATTATTACATTTAGGAAGGACCATTTGGTCAATCGTTTGTTGACAAAGAAACACCGTGTCAGCAACAATTGCACTATAACGTGTAATTGTTATATATTTTTGTTTAAAAATGATCACAAATGCGTTTCGGAAATTACGTTTGGTACATTCCATTACAGTTTAAATTTATTTTCATTGAAGATTTTAATTTAAAATTGAATAATTGTGAATGATTGCAACGTGTATTGCAATAGTTTGATTACTTTTATGCAGAACAGGTAACAAAAGGGGACTTCTATTTGATATTATTCTGTTCGAAACTGACCAAAATGTATTTCTCAAATTATATTTAAAATAATAAATGCGGTTGCAGGGCACTAGTTTATTGACTGTTTTCAGAATAGACTGTAAAGAAAACTTTAATCGATGTATTATACATGTATTCAGAAATTATTCTACATTTTCTTCTTATATTAACACTTACAAGAAACCATTAAATGTCATATTTGTGTTTTAATCAAAAAGTTCAATGATGATTCGAATGTGTATAATTTCACATAATGTCAACATGATTTGTCAGGGATTTAATTATTATTGTGGCCTGTAGGGTGGAGATGATATTATGGTAGGCCTACTTTATTGACATACACGTAAGATTCAATATTCTTTTCGCAAAACAAAAATTAAAAATGACCGAAGAAGAAGAACGAAAGTTGAACGACGTGCGACAGGCGCCATCATTTGATTTGTAAATTTGAAATTCTTGGAATTGCGGGGAATAAATCGCGAATGCGCATAATTTGGCTGGAACAGCGGGAATTTAATGTCCAAGGAGCTGCATTTTTAATGGAGAAATTCGGCGAAAAAAGCGATTTCTAGTTTAAACGACGATCGCCATGGGTCTGTCACAACACCAGTTGGCTTTTTTTTAAAAAATTTTCAAATTTTTTTTTCTTCTTCTTCTTCTTCCGTTTTCGTTTTCTGCCCCAGAAGCCGGACGTCGTTTTAAGCAGAATTTTCATTAAAAATTCATGGGCGGCAAAATAAAAAAATAATAAAAAAAAAAAATTGACGCCGACCGGCTTCTTGTGTGAGGTGTCATCACTCGTTGAACACCTTGGAATTTATTAGGACGATGAAAAAATAACGAAATCATTTCAAATTCAAAAAGGAAACATTAATATGGAGACGACGAAATTATGCGCTCAGACGACCCCTTTGGCAAGTTGCGCAATTTGTACTCGTACAGGGTGACCAGGGTGGCAGGGTCCACTGAGGATGGTTCATTTTCTTCTAAAAAATGTTCAAATTTGAAAAAAAAAGTTTTTTTAACGAATAACCGTTACAATTTTTAATTGTAAACTAGTTCGAGTTAAATTTCGAGTAAGCTAGCTTAAAGAGTGGAGATGGTGGTGGGGGGGGGGGATTTTGGAAGGGTAGGGCACTTACGATGTTGTGGCATAGCAGCCTTCAATCATAATAATGTATTTGAAGCAAAAATGTGTAATATGTTTGGCATGCTGGTCATTATATTATTTATCAATTAAAAAAGTTATGTACAAAAATTAATACAAATTTAAAACAAAATCAAATTTGAAGTCCTAGTGTCATGAAGCGTTCTTTGGGGAAGCATGCATCCGCCATTTTGGGGCGTGTCGCTTACGCCCGTTTGAACAATAATGAATTTGCGAGAGTGGAAACGGGTAAAAATGTTACTTTTAATAAAACATGTTGAGCGAAAACTGGTAAGCGGATATCCCGTTGGCAAAAACGAGAGGCAACAAACAATAAAACACAAATATCACGCCCTGGCTGACGTTAGCACCCCCTACCGGGGCCCGGGTCACCACTATTTCCCAAAAAAATAAATGAAATTGTCATGATGGACGAAAATCGCTGGACACGGTGTCATCGAGGGGGTTTTCTGTTTTCCCACACTGAAAGCTTTTCCCACCCTCACCTGGACACCTTATCTCTCGATCTTTGACCTCCGACGTCTTTGGCTGCCCAATTTGCATCTTGGAGTTAGTTTTTTTTTTCAACCATTTTCTCTAAAAGTATAAAAATAAACCGGAAAAAAATTACTCTTGTGCAAAAATTTCCACAAATTTGACGCCATATACGGTATATGCATGTAAAGGCGTAAAAAACGACAATGGCCTGTAAGACAGAGGGCTGTCAAATTTTCGTTATTAATACATTTTTTGTTTATTAACCGAAAAAAAAAACCTTTAAAAATTAAAATAAAAATAAAAACGTTTTTGGCGGCGATAAAAATTCATTAATTTTTGTAAGTAATCTCCCGAGCTGCCAGTTCACGTTAGTTGACAGCGAAAACGAAATATAGCACAAAAAATAAAAATTTGAACGAAAATTAACTTTTTGGTGATTTTATGCTCCAGAGAGTGCTAGAGTGCCACCCAAATTGAAACCCAATTAAAGAGCGAATTAGCGACGCCATTTTTATGCAAAAATTGCACGCCTTGAACGTGAATCGGTGGTTTTAGGCGATTATCGTCCTTAATGAAAAAATTCCGGAGATTTTTTGAAAGAGCGAATTTTTGTTCGCAATTACATGTAGGAGCCAACAAAATGTCAACATTTTGACATGCTACCCTCACCCTTCCCCCCTCCGGTCCATTATCGTTCGATTTGAGTAGGACGAGAATTGGACAACTCAATTCAATTCAACTCAGTACCCTACTGATATGCCATCAAATTATTGTTTCTATGCAAAGTAAATTTTCCAAAAATGCTCATGCATTGAGTCTCCCTCTAGTCTTGATGGCAATGTCTCCCACTGGAGATTCATCACGATTTAATGATTGAAATGATGGAGGAATCAAGTACTCTGATTCTATGAAGGTGTTATAAAATGTTAATGAAATCGGTTTGGGGGGATGGATGGAGTTGGCCAAAATGTCATTAATATGCCGTCCTAATTCTACTCTGAATGACGTCGATTTTCCATTTGAATAAGCATGGAAATTCTACGCCACATCACGTCAATATTTAATGTTCTTTTAAAATATTTCATAAATTGACATTAAAATAGGCAAAAAAAATTACTTAATGATGAAAAAATGACTTTAAAAAATGACTTCGTTTAGAAAAGACTGAGAAATGTCGTACCTTAGGGTAATTTTTAAATAGGTCTCTAGAATTTGAAAACAAGATGAACGTCTGGATGGGACTCTATGACATCCACGTAAAAGATAGACCAACAGGGACGATATGTTCACGATGTTTTCTTAAAGTCTACTTATTTTAGTCATTATGCCAGCGCCATCTAACGGTTCTCTATTCAGTCCCGTGAATAATCTACATGTATATTAGATAAGGATAATGTTGAAATATTGGGGGGGGAGGGGGGTGAAGAGAGGGCCTCCGCCCAATGTCCTCTTTGCCCTTCCAGTGTCGACCTCATTCGACCCGTGGTCATAATAAAGTCAATCGCGACATTTTGACGAGATGAAGCGCCCCCTGGCGGGAGCGCCGCGTGGCGTCTTGTCGAATTAAGATGGCGACGCCCCGGTGATTCTCATCATCCAAAAAAAAAATCCATTACTCTGGTTACTACTAAGTTACGCCACCCATTTTCCCCCAAACCCTAACCTAATAAGGAGTGGACGCCAACATTTCATATTTTCATGTCTTTCATTTAGTGATGAACGATTTAGCCCCAAATTATGATGCCTAAGAAAAAAATAATAATGTATTTTGAGATGCGAAGTAATTTCGTTCGTTTTCAACGCGAAATTGTTAATCTTTTTAGCGATTTAATAAACATTCACTTTTCTTACAATTTAACTGATCATAACATAACCATAAACATTTAAAAATCTCAGAGACTTTATATTCGGTTCATCCATCATTAATTTGGAAATAAGACGAAATGACGTCATTTTCCTCCAGTCAGTTAAGCGACGTCATAAGGGCTATGGAAGATTCCGTTTTTATTATTATTATTTATGTCGTAACTACTTCCGTTTCGCAACAACGGGTTAAAACTCGTGTTTAGAATGCGGGAGTCTTGCCAAAGGCGGCCATCTTGGATGGGTGCCAAACTGGGTTTGGGGGCTCACACAGTGACACCTACATACTTTATGGTGTCTTCTGAGACTCATGGATCCTTTAAAAAACTTTTGTAAGCTAATAATAGATTATTGAGACAATAAATAACGGGGCAATACATTAACAATTTGGACAATTTAAGTTAAATTTCGATTTGAAATAATAATGCTGTCAATTTTTATTCCACAAGTTCACAGTCCGCCTGAAAGCTATCCACGTACCCCTTGTAAAGAACTCATTGGATTAGATGGGGCTGAAGGTCTTAAGTTAGGACGACCAGTTGGTCTAGGGCTAGGGCTCCATCTGGACTAGATTCTAATTTTTTTGATAGACGTCCTTAATGGACTCCCCCAAAAATCCACTACATTTTGGACGTTTTTGACCATCGCTTGGTGTTTGATGTTTCACCCTTATGACTTAATCTTAGGGTACCGGTACATTGTACATTTTTTTCTGCTAGAGTTGCTCTGTTTAGAGCGCTCTAGCAGAAGTCTAGAAGTGTACACTGTAGTGGCCACATTACGAAACTGTATCTAGAGTCCCTAGAGAGAGCGCCTAGAGTACAGTGTACACAGTGATTATAACACTATCTAGATTGCTCTAGATCTATTGAATCAGCTACACATATTCCGTGCTCTAGCTACAAATCTATCTCATTCAACATAGAGCATTTATGTATGTTGAATTTGTTTTAGCATTGCTCGAACTGTTACTTGAGTGCTAAAGTATAGTGTGTTCAAAGTGTAATCAGCTCTAGCCATTGCCCTACAAATTGGTTTAGTCTACGCAGGTTGTAGAGTGATCTACCTAGACCTGCACTGGAGAGCTCTACCATTGATCTAGATAAGGGTAAATTCTCCATCAGTGTGCACGCGCCGCTATAGAGGTCTATCTAGACAAGGTGCTCTCTCTATCTCTGATGACATGATGTTAATCTTAGATGATATGAAAGAGAAATCTGTTCATTCGGATTGACAGTCGAGTTTTGATCGACGCTTTCGGCAAGTCATCCTTAATTTATGTGTATGAAATCCCAGACCCTAAAAGAGAATTAATCGGAGGATTATCCCCTCGGATCAACGACAATGGATTGATTTAGACATTGGGCTAATTATCGCGGCCATAAACTGTTCGTTCGTTGATCACTTTTGCACCCAATCTTCTAATGAGGTTTCGTAATTGGAGGAGGAATTGATGACAACCCAGGTATTCCACGATTGATCCAGGTGACATCAGTTTTTGCATAAAAAAATATCACTTTTATTTAGTGAAAAATTTGAAAAAAAAAATGACGCCACGGTGTCCTTTACATGCTGCTTAAAATATCACGATAGCCAGCTATTTAAGCTCAAAGCTTATAAATCCATTGTGAATTAATTGAATTAGCATTAGAATGATTTATTTTTATAACAAATGGTATCACGAATGGTGCAATTGACGTCACGTTTTACGTGAAAAAGGACAGTCAGGTGGCAGATGTACCATTATTGGAAAATTGTTTTTTTTAGAAAATTAATCAAAAAATATTTTTATTCCAAATTTGTACACCTAAAACAAAGTTAATTATCATCACTTTCATTTAAAAAAAATACATGAACGTCTATTTATTACGATGATTATTATGTTATTACGATTTAAATTAAGTACTTCTTTTAAATAAAAGTGTGAAATTTAACGTTGCTGATGCCATACAGAAATTACAAGTACATAAAATTAATTTTTTCAATAAATCTCGTGGCTTCAAAAATGTGTATTGAAAATGTTAACATCAGTAGGCTACAGTGTAATAGGGTGCAATATTAAATTATCTAAAATCTTAATTAAAAATACAGTATGGAAGGTACAAGGTCTATCCAGCTGTATTTTCACAACTAAAATGTTTGGTGTTTTATTTTTAACGCTAAGTTTTAATTCGGGGTGGTCAGTTGTCCCAAAAAAACACCGCAACGGAAGACCTCTAGGGAAGTTCTGGTCCAATCGTTACAATTCGACCGCTGAAGAATATGGCATCATTTTGTCGTTATTTTATGAACAAACAAAAAATAACTAAAAGGGTTCGTTTATGAACGCGATTGGGAAATAAGGGAGGGGCAAAACCCCTGACCCCCTTCGGGTCCAGACGGGCAAGGAGAGGCCCCTGAGGCCAGTTTCCTTTTTCCTCATCGAAAAATGCAGTCAGTCTGGCGAGTTAATAAAAAGCAGTGAAAAATAAAAATGAAAAAAAAAAGTATAAGCGTATACCGAAGTAATTTACAAGATAGACCGCAAGTAAGGTAATTTCCCTCTTCGGACTGTACCCCTCGCTGAGGTACTCCACGAGCGTTCCCACCCCCACAACAAGCAACAGGTACGGAGACAGAGGTTTCCCACGGAGGACGTTCACAGGGACCAACATGACACGCCTTCGCAATTAACGACGGCCGAGACGCCGCCAGGGGGCGCCAGCAGTCACCGCGGCCATCATGCACGGGGTAGGGCAGAACGTGCAAAGTCCCCTCAGGGATTCCCCATAATTTTTAGCAAAATGGGGGTAAAAGTGACGTCATTTTTGACCAGGGAAAGAACCGAAAATTTGAGTCATAATTACCGTTATGACATCAGGTTTATAATCCCAAAATAAACGAAGAAAATCTACTTTTACACCCCCTGTTTTTTTCCTCCAAAGATATTTTTACAAAGTTTAAAATTAAAACTTTTGACCAATGTTTGGTGCAAATGCTTGCGACGTCATTCAACCTTTGACGTTATGATTAATGCATCTTTATTATGTCGGAATACAGATAATTAATAATACAAGTATTTTGGCTGAGGGTTTATTCGTAAAAAAAATATTCTGGAATTGTCAAATTAACCGATGTCATATTTTCAATTCGTTTTTTGCATCTTTGCTATTTTTTAGCATTGCAGGCAGACATTAAAAGACCCATGAATTAATGTTTGAATTTGATAATATTTACCACATTTTTGGGCAAAAATTAGACACTGCTTATGCAAAGCTCATGCTGTAGTTGGTTTTTTGTTTGTTTTTTAAATGTTGATCATTTTAAAACTTGCAAATGGCTACCGTGAGTCACTCAACGTCCCCTTCCTCTTCGATTTATGATCGATGGCCATCGGTCATCCCGAGAGGAGGGTGTCCGTCGAGAGCCTATTGGGCGTCGTCGTCCACCTGAGGGCCCCCTTATACCTCCCTCGACCCTCGACCTTTGACTCCTTTTCGACACCTGCGGCTGCGCATGTTGCGATTGCAGATATCCGATTTGTCGCGGTGAACTTTCCTCCTGGGGTGAGGTGTGGGGGTGAGGGGTGAAAGTGTACCCGAAAGTTTCGGCAAACAAAGAAAAGCGGAGGAGGAGGAGGAGGAAGCAGGGGGATGGGGGCGGAAGACAGTGACCTCACTTCCGGTCGATAATTGGCCCACCTGCCCAGGTAACAGGGAGGATGGGGCTAATCGTCCTGCCCTTAATTTAATCTCCTGTCCGCACGTGCAACGGGCGGTGGAGAAATTAATTGCGTTAATTAAGGGGGTTTACTAATTGATATAAATGGCCGAAAGGGTCGGCCATGTTGTCCGTCATGCGCCGGTGAAAAATAGACCTAAATTTCGAAGGGATTATTGAATTGAAAGTTAGTCGTCAAAGTCTTTGAAACGTCAGTAAATGAACGCCAGGATGTTTTGTTTTAATAATATATTGAAAGAGGTTTTTTTAAAAGGAATTAATGACCAATTTATTTTGCTAGAATCTTTGTTAAATTTGTTTAAAAAAAGTTTTTTTTAGCAATGTGTAATAAATAGATAAATATGAAATTGTTCTGATTTTGCTGACAATTTGTTAAAACGTCATTCTAAATAATAAAAAAGCAATTCTTAAATTGATGACTTTGTTCAAAAGTTAACGGAATTGCAGAATTGCAAATTTCATTTGAGGTTAGGAAATTAGCTTTCTTATCGAGATCTTTTGAGGTATTTTGTTTGAACTATAGACCATGAATGTTTTTTTCGTAGTATTTTTTCGAAAGAATTAATGTTTTTGCTGAAAGTTGTTAAAATCTCATTCAAAATAACAATAAACAGTGTTCTCAAGTTGCTAACTGTTTAAAATGAACAGAATCATGAATAAAACAAAATATTTTAGGAAATTGTTCCCTAAACATTCACCTTATGTTTTTTGGACACCCTGTATGACTTAATTCGGTCCTAATATCAGTTTGATGACATTATTTTTTATTATATTTCCTGTTATATAATAAAACAAGACCGGGTATTTATTTGGTTAGTCCTCGCGTGATTTACGTGAATTTTATGCGCTATTGATTTAGTAATCTGTAAAATATTGGGCACACCTTTAACCAAATAAAATATAAAATGAAAAATAAATTTTGGGTTTTTTGTAACCACCCCGTGTCTTGGAAAATAAAATGACGGAAAGAGAAAAGCAAAATTAGGCCAATAGTGCATTATTTCAGGAAAGGAATTATACAGTTGGTAAATATATACGAGTAAATATGTATACATGTATATCGCAGTTTTACTTTTCTTATCACACATCGTATATCTCGAAAGGAAATTGAATTTAAAACGTAATCGACTAATCGGGTGAAATCACTGATGACGTCGCAGCATGAGTCAATATTAAATGAAATTTAGGGGGGGGGGGGGGATGTAAAATTGAATCTGAGAAAAATATTTGACATGCACCCTGTATTTTAGCAGAAAAAAAACTCTTGCTTTGAAAATTTTGGAAACATTCGGTAAAATTTGAAAGCAAATGAGAAATTTGGAATTAACATTTTCCAAAGATTATTAGAAATTATAATTTGGAAAAATATAAAAGTAATACGATTATTGCGTTATTATTATTATTATTATTTTTAACCTAACTGAGATTGAGCAAATTGTAAATTTACGCTTAATTTATGTATTTATTTATTCGAGAAAGTAGGCCTATTTGAAAAAGTATGAAAGCTAATAGAAGACACTAGTTTCTTAGTTAAAAATTGAAAAAAAAAATTATTTGTTTATCGTTACGATTTTTAATACTTTACTCAAACTAAGAGTACCGACCAGGTACATGTATGTGCAATTCGGCAAATTCGCGATTGACTATATATTCGTGAAAAATGTGGGCAGAAAATGGGAGTTAAAAGTTCGCAGAAGGGAGAAACGAGAGCTGAGAGCTCGGCTCAAACCCCAGCCGAATTCCAGCACAATGGCAGGGGTCGAGGGTCATTCCGGGCCAATTAAGGCTTCCTTTTTCAGCTTCGTGCCAGCCGCCAGGGGGTGTGAACGCCAAACCTAATTGAGAGGAGAAATTTGTATATTTTACATGGGTACATATTTGTTTAAATTGAAAAGTGCGAGGAGAGTGGGTGATTGAGAAAATATACAAAGTGGCTCATCTAAAGGTGTTAGCAAAATGCATTTTATTCAGCAAGTAGATATCCAATTTAAAATCGAAATAGCTCGTTTTGTTAACAATTTAAAGCACTTTCAAATGCGCCTAAATTCACTTAAATTCCTCATCAATTTTTCAGGTGAAAAACCTTAATTCAACAGTAAACCGTTTGCAACTTTTAGGACATCTGTATGCCTTTTCCACTGCCACTGTAAAAGAGTTTCTGCAGGGAATATGTGTAGTGATATCATTATCATAGTGGTTTTTGGGACTATTAATATCAGTATCGTTAATGATATCAGCATATGTTTACTGATATCTGCCGTACTGATTATACTGATCATTCCTCCAGGGCCACCGCCAGAGGGCGCTGCTAGCATGGTCAAACTAGGCCGTAATCGTCCTAATGTCAGTCTGGTTTTGCATCATTTAATGCTACGCTCAAAACCCTTTACATTTAAAGCCAAGCAATTTGGCAATTTTTCTTGGGGGAGGTGGAGGTGGAAGAGGGGGGGTGGTTAGTGCCAAATGTACATAAGCTAATAATGTCGACCTAATTTTGGGAGCCCAATTTTGCGTGCGTTATATTTCCCCTTTGCCCAGTGTGTTGCGAAACATTGTTGGGCTGACCACAATGTGCTTTTAATTTGAAAATTACGATCCACATACACTGTACATGTACACCTGGCCGTACGAAAGTGCCTAATTAGTGAGGAGGAAGATTGAGGGGAGGAAAAAAGTGGTTTTAGTTTAAGGATTTTCTGGCTTCTCCGTAGCCTGGTGCGCCGTGTGTCGTGTCGTTAAGCTTAAACGCACGATTACAAACATAAGAAAAGTAAGACATTTTTGCTTCAAATACTTACTATAATTGCTAGATTTATTTTGTCCTACGTAGAACAGGTCGTCCACTAGGGTATGCGCTATTTTGTATAATTGAAAGATGTCCTGTTTATTTATAAATAAAAAAATTAAACTTGAACAAAAGCCGTTACGCGACCTCCGATGCCCATCTTGGGGGGTGGGAGGAGGAATTCTTCATGCGACAAACCACTTTTTGGAGAGATCACATATAGATTTTTTTCATGTTTATTTAATTTTTTTTAAATTTATATTATATTATTATATATTATTTTAAAAAATGTTTAAAAATATATGTATTAAACATTTTTGCTTAAAATACCTATAGCTGCTAAATTCACTTTGTTCCATCTAAGTTATTTTTTACAATTTCAAAATGTCCTGTTTATTTTTTTTAAAAAATTAAATAATATATATATATTGGTGGCAGTTTTGGACTAAAATGACCTGAAGTAAACAAAAGTCAGTGGCTGCACTGCTGAGTTAATGCCCTTTCAAGGACTTCCATGGCCCTGGATTAGTTATTTATTTGCTGTTTAGCTACATGTACACGTATTTTCAACAGCTATTGGTTTTTGGCTTCTTTTCACGAATTCTACGCTGGTTTCAATGGCCGAATGAAAAAATAATCAGGCATTGGCTTATGCTACCTGTCATAAATGGCTTATTTCCAAAAACTGATAGGCTTAAAAGCGAGATTTGTTGGCCTTGGGTCCGTTGCTGTTTGCTCAGACGGAGACCTGTGCTACCTGTGGACGGTGTTTTCATGTTGTACATGTACAGGAATTTGTTTCAAAACCTTCGTTTCTAAGCCTACCTTATCAATCATAGTTGTTGTTTTTACTATTTTGATAAGTGATTTTCCAGCTTGTAATTTTAACCAGCATAAAAAACAATACCCTCGCTCATTCATAACGGGGTTTATATTTTAATACTTTACATGTTGCCTTTATTACCGACAGTGAATTACTGCGAAATTACAGTACGTGTTCTTCAATGGACACGTGTCCAGATTTTGACCACGTTATGCATACTGACGTCATAATACCAGTCATTACGTGCCCCCATATTTGCGTAATTACGAATTTACCAAAAAAGGAATTTTAAGTTAGAAATAATGCACATTTAACGTTATTATAATTAAAGCATTCTGTCAGTAATACTGATTCAATAGTGTGAGCGTTTTAAAAGCTTACTTAATTTTTAAAGCTGCGATTATAATTTGCCAGAAATGCGTTTTTGTATCACTTTTATACTCTCAAAAATGCATGGCAATCAAAGAGTTATCTGTGGCGCCATCTAACTAGCGTTTCGTGCGAATGTCCATACATTTGTTTGTAGGTCAAGACGGTCAGCTGGGTGGTCGCATGCCTCTTTTTTTTTGTCGTCCATTTCCCATAAATGCAGCAGTCGATGTTTGTTCCACATGCATTCGCTGTGAGATATTTTAAGGCTGGGCCAATTTTTTCCAAAACAATTTTTCTCAATGAATTCATTTGATTCTATTTGGTAGGAAATTAATTCAGCCCCTCCTATTGGTCACGCTGGAATGTTTACAGCGATGAAAAATGTGGTCACTGTTCATACCGGACGAAAAACGATTGTGGTTTTGGGGATTTGGCTCTGGTATCTCCTCGCAGGGGTCGACCATATATTACAGGGTGTCTGGCGAATTCCCCAATTTCTTCCTTTTTAAGACGGTTTTTAAGTGAATTTGATGAATGTACTTACATACTGCAACATACCTACTGTACATCTTAAACCATCACTTCACACATGTATATCATCTCACCTTATAACAAAATACTAACTAGAATGCGTACCCCCTGTAAGGGCTAACTTAAAGCGTTCCATATGGAACTGGGGTACACTTCAAATTTCTTATCTCATACTTACTTCAATTATCACCGTTGCATTTCTATTTCATTCCACATATACATATATTTTTTTACTATTGATTTCAACATGTAGGCCCTATTTTTTTAAAAAAAAATTATCAAGCCTGTAGGAAATTCCGAGGGTCTTCCATAAATGGCTCTTTGAAAATAGTGAATGAGTCTTCGAAGTATGTGTGTATACTGAACGGTTTGATTTATTTAAAGCATTTTGATTACACGCTTAATCGTTTCGATTCAAAGTACACGAAATTCATCAGCGATAGTTTTCGTCAATTCCACGATTGACGATTTAAATGATACGAAAAAAGAAGAAAAAAGAAAAATAGAGAAAAAATAATACAAAGCTCTTATGAAAGTTAAAATCAGATATTTTAAAACTTTGGTGTTTTTTTATATATAATATATAATGGAATGGTTAAACACAACTGAGGCATACAGTAAATGATTTTTAAAGACATAAATAAATCTTATATATAGGCTCGAACTACTATGTAACAGATCAAAAATTCATGCGAAATAAATTACGATTACACGAGCGTGGAAAAAGGGCAACTCAGAAAAAGACATATTAGCAGTTCGTTAACTTTAATCGACGTTTTATACCGATAAAAGAGTTAATGTGGAATGGTCCAAAATGATGATAAGTACGTTGCTCGGGTTTTTTTTCCCATTAATTCTATTATCATTAATGTTACTTGGAAATCATGCTGCATTTCACTGAATAATAATAAAAAACAGTAAACCTCAATTTAGCGAAATATAAGTTTTTCCCACACGATTGTTTTGTTTTCAAATCGTGCGATTTTTAAATCAATTTTGAGGCCTATACCACAGATTTCCAAATAACATTAATAATAATAAAATGCTAAACATTTTGACCTAGCATTAACTGTACAAAATTGGGAATGCATTGGGACAATTTCCTTACTCCCAAATATAAGGCTGAATATGCTGCAGTGGACAGTGGTTATTCTCAAGGCACGGATGGAATGTACATGTATAATAGAAAAAAAAAAATATGACGGAACTGGTCCGCGATATTTGAACGTTTAGTGGTCCTAAGGCGAAATATACAAAATGCTACAAAAAATACATCACACTTTTTTGGTTCTTAAAATCGGGAAATACTGCGAGTAGGAAATTTCTTTATCTTCAAACTGTTGTTTGAAACTTAGCGTGTCCAAAATGCTTTCTTCCTTTCTCCACATTCCAGCGTCTACCACGCACAGAGAAGTATTTGCAACAAAAAGGTGGCCAAACGTCAAATTTTAAACTTTGTAGAGAATCTAACAAATTGGTTTCGCTATAAAGTCCTATAAAATCCTATATGACATCCTATTATAAAACTAAATTGTCCCCCAGGCATGAATTTCTCACAAAATATGGTTCTAGTACATGTACATTTTGTACGTAGGCTATGTGTCAAACCTTGTCAAAGCAACGAAACGTTTTTCAACATGATATTTAGCTTTCTTTGAAAATATTTACGAAAAATAAAGAAAAAAAAAAACTTTCCTATTCATCCCGTAAATTTTGATGTAATGGAAGCACAATAATACTTGTGGCCAGATTTTCGGTGCAAAAACTCCACTGTGCAATTTGTTGCTCCAAAATTGAAACCAGAATGCATTGTTCTTGATCGTGTTTGGAAACTGGAAACAGCCATGTAAACATGTTGCAACGTGGTTCAAATACCGTTGCCGTTTCGAGCACGTTCTGCACATGCCGCACGCGCGCTCCGCACGTGTTTACGCCCCAATGGGAATGTTAAACACGTGCGAATTAATATAATTCTATAGGCTGTTCAAAACTGGAATATATTGGGAATTCAAATGAACCAATAGAATGAAAGCGCGTGTGGCTTTCTCTATGCTGGAAGGCATAATCCATACGCTGAATATCTCTGATTGGTTCAGGTTCAGCAGCGTTCTATGATCTGATTAGCGAGAGAATGGACTGGGAATTTAAATGGACCAATAGAATGCAAGTCTTTTCTGCGATTAATCTTTCCTTTCGCTTGACTCATTTTCCACCCATAATCTATAAGCTGAATAGCTCTGATTGGTTTTCGCTCAGTCTATTCTTTTCATAATCCGACAATAATTTTGAACAGACTATAGGCTGGAGACACGTGTGCAAATATATCGTCAAAGTATACAAATTTCTAAAACGAAAATTGTTAATGATGGGGTTCCCAGTAAGTTTTAAACATTGCTTTTGGGGTCATTTAGACGACATTTTTTCCACATAAATAATGACGTGTTAATTTCATCAGAACAGAGGTTGTTGTCAAAATGACACCATCAACTGTTTATTCCAAACATTTCCAGCTAAAAATTCTTACGCATGATATAAGGCACGTTGCTGATGTTTTCCTCAGAATTTGGAGCTCGGGATACTTTAGAATGGCCTAAAGTTTAGATCGCAGCGCCACCTGTGCACGTTTTTGTCACAATCAATGTGGGATTAGTTATGGAAATGTTTTAGGCGATGCATGGAGGACACATTTCTCATTTTAAAACACAATGGGCTCGATTTCACCGAATGAAGATATCGACATTTGTTTTTCGCAAACGTTATTTTACAATCGCATAGGCCTACACTAAATTGGGAAATATTTCGGAAATTTTTGGGAAACGATATTGTTACGCAATGTGAACTGTTGCTTCACACAATATTTCGCGTCATTAGTGGCCGTTCATAAAGTACGTCCGAGGTTAAAGGGGGAATGATGGACGACCCTTATTGGACATGTTCAGTTATTCACGAAATGCATTTGGGTTGGTTTTTATTTTTCCAAGTAGAAAAAAAATATTTTGGGTGTGGTCATTAAAATTGCATACTGAATGGCAGTTTAAGGTAACTTACACAAGGCTAAATTCTATGTATCCTACATAAGTACAAAGAAACGAATAATTCCAGCTCGGAATTTAATAATTTTCGTTGTGGTTTACACCGTTTAGGACAATGTGGCGATGGAGGGCGCCACCAGCTCGTAGGCTTAATTACAAAAATAAATTAGATGGCGCTACGTGCGGGTGTCTCCTAGCTCGTTAATTAATGTTAGTTTCATCTAAACCATTTTTTTTTCTTAAAAAATCGAATAAAAATAATAAAAATCGCATGTACATTGTATACACGAATCGCTACGGAACATATTGCATAGATGTTTTCTGGTAAAATACACTTATTATTAATAAAAATTAGTTTTGATTATTAGCTGCAGTTGATATTTCACTGTGGACGGTGGGATACATTGCGTGGATTTTTCTTTTATCATTTATTGCGTTTATGAAATGAAGAAAATAATGCTAAAAACAACAGCCAAATTCGCAAAAATCGAACGGCAATACCTTAAATTGTCTGATTGTTTTTTTAAAGGGAAATTCTTGAGAATAATACTATTAAGACGTGGGGTGATTTCGGGTCTCTTTGGTCAACATTTAATGTGTTGACCGCCACATATAGGAGTAGCTCAAACTGTCTAAACCTTAGCACGGAACCATGGTCATGGTCACGTGATGGCAAGTGGACCAATCGATGTTATGCCAACAAGAATTCCTATAATTTTTCGATAGTGTAATTGCACGCATTCAGCCTGGTAAAATAGCGATAAACAAACACAAACGTATAATTAACGAGAAAAGTATAAATACAAGGCAAGTAGTAAATCTTCTCTTGTCTGTCTAAAATTCACACGAACCACTACCTCTACCAGGTTGCACCAAACACCAATTTCATTTGGGACTATCGACTATTTGGGCTTTTGTTCAAACGCTATTATTATTTTATTTTTTTCAAATTAAGCAATGAACAAAAATTGTTCAACAAAAAAAATCTGTGTACCTTTAAATTAACGATAGAAAATTTGCAAACATTCTTGTACTTCTAAAAATATTTGCGAAATTAGAATAATCAAGATGGTCATCGAGCAAGTAGCAACTGATAAAAACATAAATGCGATAATAAAACATCCCCGAATTATTTAATTGTTATACATGTAATTAAATTACAACTTGCTTTAATTACTTGAGCAACAGCCTAAGTACATTTAAATTTCCAGTTCTTTGAGTGTTTTTAAAATGAGCAAGGGTGCGAATAATTGTGAACGACGTTTTTAAATTTAAATACAGTATTTTCCAAATCCACAAGTGTAAAATCAAAAAACGGCACTCTTTTGGGGGTATTTTTATTTTTTTAAAAAAAATAATACTTCGCATCACTAGTTTTGTGTGATCTAATTTCATTCCACCAGTGATGGATCCAGGTGGAGGATACCGGAGGCTAACCTCTTTGCTTTAGATATTTTCACAATTTGCAAAAATTCTGCATTCAATAGTATTGGATGAGAAAACGGCAGTTTTTATTTTGATAAAAGTTTCTTGCTTTTTCTTTTTTTAACCAACTTATTTTGACTATTTTTCTCAAAGAGTCCAAATAAACCCATAGATAAATTTAAACGTTTCAATCAACCTTCTAATTCGCATCTTGTAGAAGTAGGCATAATCATTCTAAACCCCTGACTGAGCTCCGTGCTAATACAGATGCATATTATTACGATGGAATAACCTTCCTGACGATAGTTTAAATTTAATTCAAGTTCAATTTAACAATGATTTAGCAACTGACGTAGGAGCTTTCTCCTGAAAATGGGCTTGACCCCCCCTCCTACCATATGGCATTTAGTTGCTGACTGTAGGGTACTGAGTTGAATTGAATTGAGTCTGACATGCAAATTTAGGAGATGAGGATTTTTATTTCATAAATAGTTTCAAGAAAAGGTACATAAAAAGGGGATGAAAACGTTGTTGCTTCACTAAACAACACAATTTGGGCCAAATAACAAGTAAAAGTGAGGTCTATATATAGGAAGGTTTCAACAATTTGGTTTCATGATACCATATCATAGCTATCAGTATTTATAACGAAATCATTTTGACTTTTGGTGCAAATAGGCTACTCCGCTGTGCAGAGATGGATTCAAAGGGGGACTTAGTCTAAGGGAAAGTGGTCCTTCCCCCTTAAAATCCAAAAATCATAAGAAACCCTGGATCTGCCACCAAATTCCTCAGGCCCTAGGAATACAGGCAGTTGGTGCCATTTCACGCTTAATTAGTCACGTCTAAGTTGGAACTGGAAACCTGAAGCCGATTTCCGGTTTCTCTTCTTCGCTGATCCAACCTCATAAGATCATGCCACTTTAAGGCATTACGTCTTCGAGTCCAATTTTTTTTTTTTTTTGATGGGGCGCATATGAAAGGTTGAAAGAATTAATTTAAATATAGTGTTCGCATACCGTTTTATCGTATTGTTAACCTCATTAACCCGGGGTTTGGTGCAACATGGTGGAACGATTGCCAGAATTAGAAAAAACCCGCATTTAATTGTCGAAGTACATGTACATCTTCCGCACGTTAGCCAGTTGGGAAATCAGACTAGAACCCTCGCTTCCGTCTTCTGTCTTGTGGGGCGAAGAGGGCGCCACCGCCGCCGACGCCACGTAGCCGTTGAGCACCTCGTAGCCGGCGCCGCCCTGGTGGCAAGCGTCCGAACCGGGGCTGGGGGTCTCCCTCTTCACGCAGTGACCGTTCATGGGTTCGGAAAGGTAATGATTGCCATTCATACTCATGGAATGATGCTGCTGCTGTTGCTGTTGTTGTTGTTGATGATGATGATGTAGTTGATGCTGGTGATGGTGGTAAGCACTGTTGTTGTTACTGTCAGCCAGGTGTGGGTCCGATTGACCACCTGCCACACTGGCCATCACCTCTGGGCCTTTGAGGTACTGGTCAAACTCTGCCCTGTCGACGTCCTCCAGGAGCTCTACCTCCGAAAACTGTTCCATAGGAGGCGCTGCTTCGCCGCTTTGGTTGTTGTAGCGCATGAGGGTGCCGCTGGGGTGCGCTGCTGGTGGCCCCATGCGTCCCATGGAGGGGTAGGTGGCGCCGTAGGCAGTTGCCTGGTAGCTGGGGGGTGGGGTGGACACGTACGCCCCCTGGTGGTCGTCGCCCTCTACGGGTGGAAAGAAGGTTGCCGAAGTCTGCTGTCTGTGGGCGTAGGTGCACTCCCTGCCACCCCCAACGTATCCGTTCAGGGGCCTCTGACTAACTAGGGCCCTGAGCGTGGGCAGGTTGGATACACACAGGCGCTGCTGATAGGAGGCTCCCCCTGGCGGAGACAGGTAGCGTGAACCGTTGCTGAACTGCGACATGAGCTGACCGACTGGCGAACGAGGGACCTGGAAGGAAGGAAGGAAGGAAGGAATTTAATAAAGCACTCCGAATTTCATCACATCGTCTATCTTGATTTCTAGTGCTCCTAGTGCTAGCATATATAAAAATATGAGGTACCTGGTCGTCTGGGAAGGTAAAGCTATCCTTTTCCGGGTCCATGGGAGACATTTCCGGTGTGGGTAAAGCTGGCATTTCGGCCCCGCTGCACTCGTAGCCGCCATGTTGTTGCTGTTGCTGCTGCATGGACGCCATCTTGAGGGCGTGGTTATGTTGCTGCTGCTGAAGAAGGGCTTGAGATTGCGCTAGGGCCTCGGGCTCAGGACTGCCCTGGGGAGAGGAATCTGGCGTCTGGAGGCCGCAGAAGTTGGGCCCCATGAACTGGTAGATGGGCGACTGAGGGCAGGGGTGGGGGAGCCCGTTCACCCCCCGCTCGCCCCCCGGCATCACGTCGCCCCTCCGCCCCCCTCGCTTGTTGTGCTTGCGTCGACGGGGTCTGTACTTGTAGTTGGGGTGCTCTTGCATGTGCTGCACCCTGAGGCGCTCCGCCTCCTCCACGAATGGGCGACGGTCGCAAGGTGCCAGGCTGCGCCATTTTTTGCCTGAAAGACACAGAAATATCGAACGTTAGACTAGTGACGTGTAGATGTGTCCATCAAAGATATTCAAACATTGTTCCCCCAAAAAAATATTCCTCAAAATTGGATGTTTATCATTGGTAAGATTGATTCTTGAACATGGCTGCCGAATTTCGAATCCTTACAGGGTGGGTCGAGTGCAGGAACTATTAAATATAGCATCGAGATGAGAGCGCTTCCCAAATTATGAAGGGTATCTCCAGTGGGAGAAACTGCGATCAAGACTCGAGGAAGACTCAATGCGTGGGACTTCTTGAAAATTTTACTCTGCCTGGGGATACTGATTTGGTGGAGGGAATCTTTAAACGAAACCAACGAGGTGGTAGAACCTTACATTCAAACCCACTTATGGACATTCGAGCAAACCGTTCTGATCCATACTATTGGTATTTTTTTTTCCTGCATGCCATTAGACGTTGGAATTCTCTTCCAACCGGATAGCCATAAGCTAACAGAAGGTAAATTTAACATTGATGATTGTGTCCATCAAGTTGAATAACAAAAATATCACGGGTTGATGATGACATCTCCCCAGTACCACGGTGGGGGTACTGAGTTGAATTGAAATTGACAAAATGACGTCATCGTATGAATCATTTAATTGGAAAAGTGACCAATGTGTGACGTCACTTTGTGGAACAGGATGACGTCCATTCACATGAATGACATGAAAACACGTAATATTTAGTGTCATCAGTGGTCATTATTGACAGGTTTCACCCCACTCAAGCACGAAAGACCCAAGCAGCCTTACGAGCGTATTATTTATGGAGTGTAAAAGTCAATAACGGTTTCGCTTTTGCGCTCTGCTCGATCGTCCAAATAAACGAAACACGGTTGAGCGACCATGTTTGGCAAAGAGGCGGGTGTCATCATCAATCAACAGTTCGTTAAACCGATGATACAACGGTTGATAGTGTAGCTGTTAATAGATGGCGGTGCATTATTTGAGTAAAAACGTGATTTGAGCAAAAAACATGGATTGGAGGCTGAATCTTAAGTTGAAAGTGACGTAAAAACTTATTGGAATTGGGTTAAGGTACTGTCTACAGAAGCGCCCTGGGCTTCCGGCCCCTCCCTGGGGGTAACAAAGTGCGAATCAGCGAAAGTAGGATTGGAGGCGATCGTAAACAAACGTTTTACTTCCGTAATAAAGCAGAAATACGATGACGGACTCAGTGGGAAGGCAATCTTTGGACTGTAGATAAGACGCCATGGTAGAGCACGTATCGACATCTCTTCCGCTGGGGGCGCTGCTAAGTGCGTTTAGTTTTGGTCGTGTAAAATCAAATACTTTTCGAGGGCTTTGAAATGTTGTTTTAATGTCGGTTTGTTTGAGATTGTTTAATGACCTTATCCACCACTGTCAGTCGAATTTCAGGACTCGTTCATGTAAAATACAGTCATACAAATCAATGAATCGTGAATTTGTCAGTGAATTAAGTCTGTAGGAATCACACTTCCATGTAAAATGCACTTTTAAAATCTGTCCCAAGATGAAAACAGTGGTACAGATCAAGTAGTGGGGGTATTTGTATGCAGTAGTACTGATAGTGCAGCTATTTCTCAATGTAACAAAGTGTCTTTCATTACCTGAGAGCAGGGTACTGAATTGAATTGGAAATCAAATATGTTCAATGTTAACGGGATGTGCACCCTGTACGAAAATGTGCGCATCGTGAGATCGGTCAGGAAACGCAAGAACTGACCGTATCACCACCCGTCTGAGGTCGAGGACCTCCCATAAAGCACCGGCAAATACGCATTCCTGTTGCGAGTAATATATTACGTAAAAAAAAAAGTTGTCTAAAAATATAAAAAATTTAAAAAAGCGATATCTCGTATGAAATTCCAGCGGCTGACCCACTTCTCCGTGCTGCTTATCGCTTGTCACGATGGGTGCAAAAAATCCCTATATGCACCCCCATCTGGATCAAGAGGTGAATTTTATGAGCGTTCCCCACTCCCCAGATCGTGACCAGGTAAAAAAAAAACCCGAGATAATTTTGTAACCGGAAGATAAACGGCGATTGAAGATTGCGAAGGGGATTTTGGAGAATTTTAGACAGGGAAAAACTAAAATAGGGGCGTGGGTGTGACGCTCGTGTTAAACACCCGATAACAGCGTCTTACGTAATGAACACACGGCGTGATGCAATTACGTCACACATTTTTATTAGGAATTTTAAAAAGTGTGGCGGACCTGTCGTAATTAAGCTTCACAGGGATGCCTTTTATCGCAAAAACACATTTCAAATTAAGATAAAAAAGCTGTTTTACACCCCGCCAAACACCGATGTGGGTTGGCACTCTTGTTGTCCGCATAAGTGAAGATAAAAGTGACCACTAGGTGGCCGTTACACCCGCATTCATCAACATTAAATATAACAGTACAGGCATCTAATAAAAACTATTAAAACTTACTATGAAAGCCATTCCAGATCACTGAATTTTGCGTTAAAATCTAGGTGTATACAGGTTGCTCGAGTTATTCATTGATTTAAAATGATGGGTTCTCAAATCGGAGTAGGTGGATAGATGCCAAGGAGGTCTTCGAACTTAGATTTTTTTAAATTCTTTATTTTTTAAAATTACTTTTAACTTGCTTTATTTGTCTCAAAATTTCTGGGTTCTCCCAGAAATGATGTCTACTGGAATTGGTACTGTAAATTCCTTAGTTTTCAATAACTTTTCACGTTATTAAATTTTGTCAAAGTCATTCATTAAAAATACTAATTTCCAACAAATTTTAAAAAAGTCAGCTGCCCTAGAAAAATTAGACGGCATCAAATTAAGGTACATAATGTCAATATCTTCACTTTACAATGACCTGAATTTAATTAAAAGGCTTCCAATACCAGTTGATGGTCAATTTCCCTGCGTTTTCCAAAATGAATAAATATTCTCTGACTATTCCGTGCCTTTCCTACTTCCCTGACAATTGCATGTTTTCCAGATCTAGAGGAATCTTGTTATTTAATGCGTGAATAAATCGTAACTGAGATGCATGTATTATTAATTAGCCTATATTAAGAATTTCTCTTTTTAAAATCTTTTAAAACCACTGTATGTCAATATAAATGGGTTTCATGTATAATTTATTGTCTGCATTCACAAATGTTGTTGTGACAAAGATTTTCAAAGGCATCATCAGATACATGACACTGAAGTGACCAAATATGTCAACATCCCTCGATTTCAATTTAGACTGTAAAATTTGGTTTTGTAAAGTACAGTTTCCTTAAAAAAAAATGGACTTTACCCTCTTTACATTTTTTTTTGCTATTATAAAGGCCCCTTTTTAGATAGGGCCAGGGCCCAACTCCGAGACAGGAGACAACTGAGAAAGCGAGGGGGGAGGGGGTGGGGTGAAAGAGCCTGAGGGCAGGCGGACGTGCAGCCCCATAAACAGGGGCGCTGCAGTCGACCCCATGGCGCTCGAAATCCTGGCGATCTGCATATGTCTATGCCCTTGCGTGTACCGTCTCATTGGCTGGGCAGCCAACCGTAATTGTAAAACATATCCGCGCCCTCTACGGGGACGGGCGAAGCGCCGTTACCCTCCCCAAAAATCCCAAAATGTCCCACGCTACCCTGCAGAGCCACACTCATTTATATGCATTGGCAAGAAAATGTCACACGAAGCAGTTTCTGACTAACTAATAGAATAATATATAATATTAAAAAAAAAAAAAAACAGGACCACAAGAACCCCCTCTCGAAATGGGTCTACCTGTAGCACGCATGCATAATACGAAACCCTCGCTAGTCGTTAATTTATTTTGAAAAATCACAGGGAGAGGAATGCATTCGCCATACTGGACGACCTGGGAGTGGCCATGGGAATGTGCATGGCGTACTCTGTGACCGTATTCGTAATCACGATTTTCAAGTAGTTTTCCTCATCCATTTCCCCAAATCCCCTTCTCCCCCCCTCCCTCCCTCCTCATCCTTCTGCCCTTCCCCAATTTTATTTATATCCCCATTATTATTATATGCCTGCCATTCGTGATGAAATGAAAATTGAAATAGGCCGCACGCTCGTAGACGCCATGGGAATGCCCGAGAGAAGCAGCTCCATCTATGGTCTTTCATGGCAATGGTTCACACCGAAATTGAATTCTCAACTTCCCAAACTAATCCAGGTTTTTGGAATATTTTCCTCCCTGGCGTTATGTAAAATGTTTATAGAATGATTCCGTATATAAGTAAAATTATTCTGCTGATAATTTGCTTTTTTTTTAAAATCCATAAAATAAAGTTTACTTAATAAGAAAACTTTATTTTACGGATTTTTTAAAAAATAACTTTTACTTTTTATAAAACTTTACTTTTCATTTCATCCCATTGTTATCCGATGGCATGCAAAATAACACTCGTTTCGGGTCTGATTTTATTTTTACCGTTATTACTCTTTATTATGATTATTTCGCATTTCGTTTTCGTTAAAAATTGCTACGAACGCAGCTGATTCACTATCGTCATACGTCGAAGAATGTTTCGCGTGCCGTGACGTCATTTGGAGCATTTCCGGTACCGTTCCCACGGCGCGGAATCGGTCTGATCTGTATTTCTGCGCTGAGACAATTATGGAAAAATGAAATGAATCATTGCCCGATTTCCTTCTCTAAGATACACAGTATGTAGCAATAATAATAATGATGATGATGATGATGATGATGATAACGCAACCCGAAAACTGTACACAGAAATAGGAAAAAGAAACCCAGCAAAGTGTTAAATGGAATTTTAAAAAAGAGCCATCAGGCGAGGAAAATTGTTTCCCAAAAAGGTTTATTAGCAGGATTTGTTTTTGTTTTATTATTGAAATTCGTGGCTGGCCGTGCGTGGCGCTTTTACGGTAGGAAAAAAATTATAAGAAGGACATTGACGAACCGAAGGCGCGTATGAATACGGAAAGGAGCCTCATCACGCTTGGATGCCTCCGCGGCATGCGCCCGCAGTGTTGCCAGATGGCGTGGGCGGTTCGATAGGGAAACTCCCTAGCGTTCCACTCGGTCGGACGGCGATGATAAGTGAATTGGTGAAAATATGGATAATTGATGCCAAACAACATTTCCGATATAGCTTAGCCAAAACGTTGGGCAAAAAATAATAATAAAAACATAGTGTATGGGAAGGCACGATTGCGTGACGTCATATTGCGGTTAATTTCGGTACGTTCCAATAATTAAGGACGCGAGTTTCGCCTTAGGAATGACCGCAAATGTGGAACGTGCGATTGGTCAGCGAAGCGGAAATGGCCAGTCACGCCACGCGGAACGTTCTTGTTGGTCAGCAGCAATATAATGTGGCGAAAAAAAAAATAGGCCAAAACACGTAAGCGAATGTGTTTTAGCACACCACGCTCTACGTGTTTGTGCCACGTTGGTAACATGCGTCGTAAGTGCCCTAAAAATGCGCGTTATACATTATAGGAGGATTCTCCAAGGAAGCAATTGGGACACCCCTAGAACGAATCAAATTAGAGCTAAAGGAACTCACGAAACTATTCAGTTTTTACCTCTCCTGAAATTAAGTTGAGTTTATGGCACTTGATACGTTATGGTTGGGCACCTTTCATCTCGAGTTGGGTGAAGGCTCATGCGACGATTTCAACGGGCTCGTGACGTCAGAGGGGGGCGGGGCCGAGTCTTCACCTCGTACAGGGTGGATGACAATGCAGTTAATTATTTTATCCTTTTATAATTTAATTAGGCCTTATATGGCGCTAATTGCTGTGAGGCGACACCCCTTCATCCTTTTATTTATTGTCCGAAAAGGAGTTCGTTTCAAATGAGGCTAATTGGCCTTAAAAATATTGCGCCTTAGGTAGGCGCTCGAGTGGCTTAACGCTTACTCGAAGTGGATAATTAAAGATTGCGCATCATTAATTACTCGAATGATTAATTTAGCATTGTACATGGGCTGGCCAATTAAAGCTGACCATTTGAGACCGATAGGGCGCGCCACTGTCAACGTGGGTCGCAAAATGAGACCGTCTTTGTTGGTTTGACAAAAGACGAAAACACCCAACAGAGGAAAATTAATAATTATTAGCCCAAATATGTATGTGCATTCATGGAACCTTTTCGGCTGACCACTGGTCAGTGCCACGAGATGGAGGCATGACTACACGTAACAGAAAGCATCATCATGCCCAACATGAAAAAAAAAACTATTCCCACATTTTTACTTCAAATATTTATTATATCAGCTACATTTGTCTTACTCAATTTAGAATTGGTCGTACACCAGGACTTCAGCTTTGGTTTATTATTCCAAAAATGTCCCATTTATTTATATAAAAAGATTAAGAAATTTGAAAAAAAAAACAGTTACTCAACCGTCAAAAGTGGGGTTTTCCTGCATGGCCAGCTTGCATTGCAGGTTGCGAACGTTAATTTGCTTTCAAATATCTTATATTTGTTATGGATAAACGGAACATCAGGAAAGGAAATGATTAAAATGACGTCATTTGGAAGACATTGTTAACAGGTAGTTATCTCGAATAAAAATGCCTGAGAAATAACGTCCTTGCAAGTTCATGCAAATTAAGTTGTTTGTCACTTACTTAAATGAGAAATTATTTGAAAAAGCGACACTTTAATGGAATAATTAGGTGGGTGTATAGGTAAATTCATGTCAAGAACAAAATTGTCTTTCGAAAGACCAGGTCTGTAATCTTACATTGTAACGTTCATATGGTCATTTTTAATTTGTGTCATAAACCTTAAAATGTTAAAAAAGCTGAATTGCACGGCCTATCCAGTTGCTCTCGAGTTGTAACCCAACCCGTCCCGGGCCCAAGATCACGTGATCTATTCTAGCTCTGCTATTTCACTCGTATCCTGATCCGGGCTTTTAATGTCCATGACTCTGGTTCATTCGAAACCCCTTTTTGTGGCCGTTTGAAATTGCCCATATTTTATGCACGATGTCAAAGCAAAACTCGCGAAACATCGTCGCGAAAAGCCGAGTTCAAAGTTCGGCCGGCTGGGGGTCAAATGTCAGCTGATATTCTGCATTTGCATGCGTGAATAAACTCTTGCGAAATTTAAAGGGAACAGTCCCCGAATGCTCCCAATTATAACCATTTGGGGAAAATAAGAGAAAATGATCGTTTTTAAACTTGTGAGATGCTGCTATTTATTCGTCAGCGTGTAGGCTGTTTTTTGAAATTAGAAAACGGTTTGGACATTTTGAAAATTTTCTCAACATTTTCGAAATTATAACAATTTTGGGGGAAAATAAATGGAAATGCCAGTATTAAATTATGAGATGTAGGTTGATTTTTGAAAGGGAAGTAGCAAACTTTATCAGGTGGAAAAAAAAGAAAAAGTTTGTTATTTACTGATTTGGTGAAATGAAAGTCTGCAGATACCATTTGCAGATTATGTTTTGTTTACAAACAAACACTAGTGTTTTTCGGTCGGGAATCGTCTCTGTCAAAGTCAAAAGTCCAATGGCCAAATCGACCAGTGTATTTAATGGCGTGGAGTGTCAACAAGCAGGCGGTTAGTAAAACCTAACTAATTGAGTGTAAATATGCCGTTATGCTAATGAACCCTGATAAATGCCACCGAAAAGGGAAACGAGTTGCGCAACCCAAACGTTGACGACATTTTCCCTAAATACAGTAGATGTTGACTATTTCAATCTGGTTAATTATCGATTTTACATTTCTTTTCTTCTGTAAATCATTGATTAATCAGCGAATGAGTCACAGAAATTAAGGAAATTGGGTTGCCTGCTGTTTCGCCCCCTTAAGAA
>JAQIXS010000442.1:0-47047 GCA_034700785.1 Rossiulus vilnensis | reverse complement strand
GTCTGCTCATTTTAATGTCTGAAATCGTTGATTGTCCAACACCGTACATCTCAGCCAACTGTTTACCCATAACTCCTCTATCTGATTGCTCTATAATTTTTGGTTTATCCGCTAATGATAACACAACACGTTTTCTTTTAGAAGCCATGGTGAACGACGAAATGCACTCATGAAACAAAACAACGCACTGAAGCGAAAGAGTGCCGTCCTTCCGGAGGGAAGGACAATAGCGTTCATAGACAGAATCATTATTTTGCGAATCGCAGTACGTTTCCGTCTTAATTTTTTTTCGTGAATTCTGAAAACGATTCGGATAGTCGGAGTTCAGATAATTGGAGTTCTACTGTATTTTTATAAGCACCGAAATATACACATCTCCATTTAAACAATTTGAACGACCTTAATAGTTATCGTAAAATCCATGAATTTATATTAATAAAACAATTTAATACCACATTCACATGTATATTCTCGCCAAAAATAACCGATATCGTCTCCCTTCAAGAAGTCAATCTTGGAAAACTAGGATCTGGTTCCAAAAATGCCCGTTTTTAAGAAATTGAGAAATTGTGTGACATCACGGGGGAGGGAAGGGGTATTCAAAGTGTGACAAGGGGGAGAAAGGGGACAAAAATCGGAATATCAGTATAAAATAATTTGTGAACGTTACCTTAGTGAAAAAGAAAGGCGTTATATTTTAAATGAAAAAGTAGGGCATGTTCTGCTTTTGTATACCATATGGCAATCCTAGTAGAAGACCAAGCAATATAGCAATTATATTTATTTCATTCAAGAAAAATCATTCTTTGGATTGACATCAACACTTACAAATATCCTGTCATATAAAACTTACAAAGTGATAAAAAACAAATATAATTCATCTAAATACTCTGAAATATTCAGGGCTTTTAAATGACAATTAAATTCATGGTATCGAGCCAGCCATATCAACATAAATTGCGAGCTGATTCCAAATTCTGCCCACCCTTGCCTAAAAGAAATGGTGTTTATAGTTTATTTTCGCCGTTTTACATGTAAACTTTTTAACGTGCCCTCTGCACTTACCGACTTTGCCAATACACAGCAACGAGAGTGCAGGGCCCCCGAAAGTTACTCCATATAAGAGTTTATAACATCATTTTAGGTCAATTCTTGGCCTTTTAATTTCAAGACTTTCTGTACCTAATTTTAACAGTCTCTGCCTATAGGAGAGATAACCCATACCCTCGAGTCATTTTGTAAAACGTTTCTGAACCACCTCTATCTTCTCTATATCAGACTTTAGACACGGGCACCAGACTTCGCTAGCATATTCAAGCATGGGCCTCACAAATGATACAAATGCCCTCCATAAAATATTCACATGTTTACTTTTCAATCATTTTAATATTAAATTTGCTTTTCGATGTGTATTAATAGCAATATTTTTACAATGATAGCTAAATTTAAAATTATTTTCAAAATGTACTCCAAGATCGCATTGTTGGTATGCCTCCTGTACTACTTCGTCTCCAATTTTGTATCAATATATCAATTATTTGAAGCAGAAATGTGGAAGTAATTTTTTGTGAATCATTGTGCGCATCATTATAGCTCAGCTGTCGCCTATTAGAAGCACGCATTGAAAGAAAAGTGGAATGCGTTGCACATGGAAGAAGCAGATGAGCTTCATTATAAACACACTAGTTAATGAACCGAATTTTAGTGTTATTCTAACATTCGCAATCATGGCTGAATCTTCCAACCCAATCTGTTCTCACGCACCAACGGCACGATCCTCTCCTAGCCTGCGTGCACGTTCGATTACCATAAATTTCCATAAACCCCACTATTTTCCAATTTTTAATACCATTTTCAATGAAAAATGCCCGCGGGAAACGAGACACCGACCGGAAGTCGGTGCCACTCACGTTTTGCGCCCATTTGACAGTTTCCGTCCGAAAAAGCGCGAGGGGCAAACATTTACTTTTCAATTTTCGGCATGGAAATTGTGCAAAAAAGGTGGTCAGGGAATAGGTAAACAGTGGCGCCACACGTACATGAAGGCTCAATTACACAAGGGGGTCGATTGCGTCACAAATGAGCAACAATCAAAAAGTGCGTTTTGCATCCTAGGGTTGTTATGGAAACTTTGCATGGTGTGCATGCACCTCATCCATCTTAGATCCGTCGGACGTCCGCCATTGTGGCCCCTTCTCCCCCTGTCATATCCGGTCCAGCGCATCTCTCGTTCACACGTGCTACCCTGTCATGACAGGTACAGTCGTTGATTATGTCATCCATCATTTGGCCCAGTTTCTCCCCCTCCCTCCCCCTTGATTTCTGCGAGCCATTCCCACCCATGAGGGAGCCTTCGTTCACATTATGCTAACAAGTCACGAAATTGAATGCAGTAATTACTTTCGAGGTGGTCCACCCACTGGACTACCGGGCGACCATCCTCTACGATGTAATATACTATTCAATAACGGCGTCATCAACGGCGTAGAGTAAGATGGTAATCATGTTTTATAAAACAATAACGAGGACGACATATCCTCGGTGCAATTATGCATATTTTTGCATTCATGCTTTTAAGTCAATTGCAGAAAAAGTAGAATGCCTTGTTATGAGTGATTATATTCGTCAAGACCTAAGAATGTTTTTATAACGTAGACGTCAAAATGCAGGAATGAAGGACATCAATGTGCCGTCCGACTTGCCACAAGAAAAGAGGATGTTCTGAACATTTATTGAGGGTGCAGTTATTAATGCAAGTGGCACCCATAAAAGTTTTGCTTGCACAAAAACAAAAAACAATTGTTCACTAAGGGCCGGTTGCACCATTGCTTGTTAAATGAAAGGTCAGATAACCTCAAGTTACCTACATGTATAGCCACAAGTTAATCTAAGGGTTAATAGTTTTTTGTTGCACCATTTTACAATAGGGTTTTGTAACCCAACGTTTGTAAACATATGGAGATAACATGTTGCAGCTAGGAATTACGGGAAAATTGCATTATATAACAAACCTGGGTTAGGGCTAACTTCTAACCTGCTGTGGTGCAATGCTTTTCCTTAGTTAACCAGAGGTTTACCTTGGGGTTTTCTTAGCTTGTGTTGGTGCAAGTCATTGTTTCTGCTTTCGCAATTAAACGTCGATGAAAACGTCGATGAAACATATAATGAAACCTGTCGGTACTGACCGGACAAAATCGGTCAATGTATTTAGGTGGTCAATATATTGAAAAAAATAACATTGGCAGTATAATCTAAACTTTTTAAGGTACCCTCAGATGGTCTTAATAGCAAGGTGGTCAATTTGTCAGGTTTCACTGTACATGTAGCCGGGTAAATTACTGTTAATTGCAATACAGCGAGCATATTTCATTTTTCACAGAAGATCTCATTATATTTGGAGTCCCCTAACTTAAATTTGCACAGGTGGTTAAATCATCACAAATAACTTATTCTAACTTGTTTAGATCAACTTGAAAGTTCCACACATTTGCAAGTAACATATGAGTACACTTATTAAAAAAAAAACTATTCTGGAGTCAACAAATTGCATGCACATTTTAAATACACGGTAAATTACATCCATAATATTTGAAATTTATTTTAGTTTTTTGAGCCATTTTCACCAGGACTTGCAAATATTGCCTCAGCCGATGACATTTCACGTACTCTAAGCGGAGTATTGGGAAAAGTTTCCAAATAGCAATAATAGGGCCTCGGGAAAACACATAGAATTTAAACTTCCATGCTGATAACTTGAATTACAATGATAGCGTCTATTTGTCTGCCTGATCATAAATCACAAGCCATTAACGGCAACCAGTCGCCCACGTGGTGTGCGAAGAAAATGCCAAAGGGAAAACGCCGAACGCAAAAACGCCAACTGGAAAAAAACGCCGAATACAAAAAACCCGAATTACAAATTAGTGGAAGTAAAAAACGCCGAATGCGAGGGAATGGAATGTTAGGCCATAGAGTATAGGAATCAGCACACAAAAAATTGAGAATTAATACAACTTCGTTTCGAGTTTGAATTTCGATTAAAGGTGAATCAATAAAAGGAAAACATCAACTCGATTTTTTCCATAATAAATTATTAATGAAATAACCATAAAATGATAAACGTTACAATAACAAGAAGTGTTTTTAAAAACAACATGGAAGCATGGAAGTTTTAGTGATGTCAATTAGAATTTCTACAAGTATTATTAAAGAAACGATGCAGGCAATTTTTTATTTCTTTACAGAAACTACAAGTGTATAAATCAAAGTAAAGTCATGCATGTACACTGTATATAGGCGAAATTTTCACAAAACTGAATTTAAGAGTATTTTGACTTCTTTTCGGTATATATATATATATATATATATATATATTACAGCACATACAGTGCATAACAGTACTGTAAGTGCATATCGCACACGTATCATTGCTTTAAGGTCCACCCGTACCATAGGCAAAATTGTATAAATGTTAGATATTCAATCATAGATTTAACTGATGTCCAGAAATTACATAACGCTAAGGCGCTTTACGTTTTTCTACAAAGTGTTACATGGGGTGGGTGTTTTCCTTAACGCTATGTAATTATTTCGGTACACATTTGAACATTTTTTAAGAATTTCAAAACTGCTATTTTACACAATCTAGACAATCTGTATTTACACTGGCAATTAATACATTATACATGCATGTACCCTGCAGCGACAACTATCTACATAACGTCTTGGTAGGACAATGACTCGGTTTCTGGGATACATCATACCCTAGTTCGGGGACAAAAATTGGGCACAGGAACCAAAAGAGGGGATACCGACATTTGCTGGGATCTCAGAAAATGTTTGCACATTTTGTGTGAAAACTATAACATTTAGTTGTGTAAGCCCACTTATTTGTTTGCGTTTTGATAATTTTACATCTGAATCGTTTATTTAATATTGGTTTTATCTCTTTTTCATAAACAAATGCACATTAAAATCCAGCACTTGCGATAGATTGGCAAAAATATTCATGATACAATATTTTTTTTAAAAAAATGCTATTCAATTAGTTTTTAATATTGTAAAAAAAGCATTTCATACAGATTGCACTAAAAATGAATTATTCCTGCCTAAATTTTTAAATATTTTAAATGTAATTTCGTATAAAAACGCTGGCTAAAATCAACAATTTGTAATATTTTTTTTGCTCACATTATCAATATTTAAAAATATTGATGGGGTTGATGTGTTGATGATCAGAGTTACGTAATTTAAGGAGGTGTTTGTTTTGTTATAGAGCGTTACATGGGAGTTGTAAAAATACCTTAAAATCCCATATGCAAAAAAAAATGTATTTTGAAATACATTTCTAAATTCATTTTAAAATACATTCAAATTGGCACAAAAATGCATTTCTTAATATATTTGGAAATGCATTTCTTAATATATTTGGAAAGGCATTTCTTAAAATATTTAGAAATGCATTACTTAATATATTTGGAAATGCATTTCTTAATATATTTGGAAATGCATTACGTAATATATTTGGAAATGCATTTTAATATATTTCAAAATGCATTTTAAAATATATATAGATTTGGACGTAAAATGCATTTTTAATACATTTCAAAATGTATTTTTCCATACATTTTAAAACATCATCCAATGCATTTACCTGACTATTAAATAAAGCATTTACCTATAAACTGTAATATGCATTCCTCTATGGTATATACAAAACCCTATACATTTTATAAGGAATCATCAACCTATTATATAAAACGTATAACAAATCGCAACAAAAAACAAAGTTACTAACTAAAGCATTTATTACCTATTGTTACATTGCCAAAACTTGGTAAAAACTAGTTCATAAAATCACTGCTTGTATTTAAACCTAAGAAATGCAATTTTATTATTCACAGCATTTCCAAATGCTGCCTTTGTCATCTCAGGAAATCTTAGCGTGGTAGCCTCTGTAATTTTACATTAAAACACATAATTAGAGTGGGAAATTAAAAATACTGTAACCATGTTAACAACTTAAATATTTCTTACTGAATAAAGCATCTATTTTATCTGCATCTAGCTGCTACTTTTCCCCCCCAGATGGATTCATTTTACTTGATCCCCCTCTTAAGTTACTGTTTAATAAAACTTCCAATGGAAATAAATTTTGCAGCACAATTCCAACAAATGCTCTTGCAGTCTTAGCATTGTTTGTTACATTCATGGCCAACTTGTTCATCAATATGCATGTGCCAGGATACAGTTATTTCTAATGAAATAGAGAAATCATTTGATTACAGAATTTGCATTACATTTAATTGAATCCTTATGCAGCAATTCATTCAAATATGAATAAAGAACAAAACCAGTTACCTTTAGCGAGTCACTGGTATTACATGTTGTGTTTGCACTTAATATTGGGCTTTGTGAATTAGATGTAGAGGGGCTGGCAACTGCTGGTGTTGGTTGAGAAATTCCACTAACAAGTTTATTGACAGCATATATCATCTTTGGCAATTCTATTAAAAAATTAGAAGTGATTAAATGTTCTTATTACAGAAACTTATTGCTTCTTTCATAATTTTACCAGAAATAATATCATGTTGCAATCTTTTATTTTCCTGTTTTTGGTCTTTATACTTCCTTTTAAGGACAGCAATCTCACTCTGTAGATTTTCAATGGTATTGGCACTGACTCCATTGAGAATTTTAAGCTGATCTTTCTTATTGTAATCTATTTCCTGATGATATTTTCCAGCCTAAAAATTATACCATAAACCTTAATGATAGTACCTTGAAATGCTAAAAAATTAAATTAGTTACTAACCTGTTCAACCTTGTTCACAGACTCATCATCACATAACGTAGATACATCAGGTGCACTTGCAGGCTGCTTAGACTCCAGTTTAAGCATATGCTTTTCTAGTATTGATTGCCTCTCTAAAATTTAATTGAATTGGTGATAATTTTTTTATTATTATAATTCTGACACCAAGCTTATATCAATTAAAAATGTGTTAGGTTGTAATAAGGGTACTTACTATTGACAGCAATGATAACTGCATCATATAATTTCCATGGAGGCTTCTTCTTGTCCCTCCACTCCACAACAAAGGATTCATCATCATAATTTTCGAAGGATCCCACATCAAATCCTTTAATCCAGGCAGCATCTAATATTGTCCTTTTGCCTACATCTTCCCCAGTAACCCACTGTACAAGTGCATACAACATTTTCACGTTCACTTACTAATTGAACAGCTATTTTTAGAAAAGTGAAGCTCAGCACATAGGCCTAACATCCAACACAAAGAAAAACTGCTTTGCTCATGAGGTGGCAGTTGGGCAGTGTGACCAGACTCTTAAAACCTTTGCTTGTGACCATTTATAGTAAAACAATGTATTTTGATGATAAAGATATTACAATAAATATTTGTATGAATCTGAGTTAACATATATTTGCACATTTATATTAACAATTATAAATTATAATTATAATTTACGAAAATAATCATAACATCTACAATATGGTACCACTGGATTAAAACATTATTAGGCTTAATCACCTAGTTCATTTTTGTGTAGTGACCATTACTGTAACTTTTATTATGGCCTCACCAACCAGTAGCAAAAATAAGAGAGGTCCTTATAGGGATTATATTCGTTACCAAAGCAATAAAAGTATCTCGAACAGGACAATTTATAATTGGAAGAGGTAATTATTGTACTTTTATTACAAACATTACTTTTAATATCAGCAATATAGGCATTCAAAAGACCTAATGTGACAATAAATTGAACTCATCTGTTCAAATTAATGCTTTTGTTAACAATGAAACAGTTGCTACTTAATATAATAACAATAAGCATTTTATTTAGATTGGATGCTAGTGAACATGTAACTTCTGATGTCAACGATTGCATAGATGTCGACCTTGGTAGCCACACTAACATTGAAGTAGAAGGAACATGCAATGACACTAGCATATTGCATGCAATCAGTGCCACCAATTTGGCTCCTGGATGTGTATTTGAACCAAATTCGGTAATGGAAGAAGAATTGATTGAGATGTCAAATGTCAGTGATAATCCAAAGCAGTTTGCAGAGAATAACAAGGAACAGAAAAGGTTGCTGTTAATACTTGCATTGCAACAGAAGCACAAGCTCACTGACTGTGCTGTACAAGACATTATGAAGTTAATGAATCTCTTCTCAGAGGATGCTTGTGTCCCAATGACTAAATACTTCTACCAAAAACCATTTTTATTTTTAAAAGATGTTGTGGAAATTCACCATATATGCCATCATTGTGCTAAATATGTTGGTACTGTTCACAGTGAATCTATTTGCCCAGTATGCAATTCCATAGTTAAGGCTGATATTAGCCTTGTTAGTGGCAATTTCTTTATGCACATGCCATTAACTGGACAGTTAAAAGATTTGTTAGAAAACCATGACATTCATGATGCCCTACAGTTCAAAGTATCACGTAAAAAGCAAAATGGATATGCTAAGGAAGATATTTATGATGGAAAAAATTACAAGGATCTAGAAAAGACAATACTTAAACCAGGAAATATTTCACTGTCATTCAGCTGTGATGGAGTGCCAGTTTTTAAGTCATCAAATTGCTCAATTTGGCCATTATTATGTACAATTAATGAGCTTCCAACTAAACTGCGAAAAAAGCATGTTCTGCTTATTTCATTATGGTTTGGTTCTAAAAAGCCAGATATTAATCAGTTCTTGAAGCCATTTGTTAAGGAATGCATTGCATTAGAAACACATGGTTTACAATATCAAAAAGATAATGCATCATGTGTCTGCAAAGTTGTGTGTTTAATTGGCATTAGTGATTCAGTTGCACGGCCATTATTACAGAATAGCAAGCAGTTCAATGGAAGATTTGGATGCAGTTTTTGCCTTCACCCAGGACAATTACATGAGTCAGGAAGAAGTCTCAGAATATACCCGATGCATGAATATCCACTCAGAGACTGCAAAAAGATGCAGCTTTATGCTCAAGTTGCTGTGGAAATGGGAAAGCCAGTAAAGGTTAGCATAAAGTTGGGTTAATTGATACAAAACATAAGGTTATCTATAATGAATATCTTACTGTTTTGCAGGCTAAACTTAAAAATATTTTTTTCTTTAAAGGGTGTTAAAGGTGCAACCATTTTGACCAATCTACCAAGTTTCAATATTGTTGATGGGCTAGTTCCTGACTATATGCATGCTGCACTGTTAGGTGTAACTCGTCAGTTTGCAAGTCTTTGGTTCGAAAGCAAATACCATGGAAATGCACATTATTTAGGGAACATGATTGATGATATTGATAAAATGTTGCAACAAATTCAACCACCATGTTCAATTTCCAGAATTCCAAGATCTTTACATCAACGAAAATATTGGAAAGCCCATGAGTGGTATGCCTGGCTGATTTATTACAGTGTTCCCTGTCTAAAGGGATATTTGCCGAATAATTATTTAAGCAACTGGCTTAAATTCCGCGAAGGCATTTATTTGTTAATTCAAGATTCTGTTAATGGTAGTGACATAGAAAAGGCTGATTATTTCCTTAAGCAATTTGCTACTGAGGTTGCCAATTTGTACAGCTCAAAAGCTATGACTTTTAATGTTCATGTATGTTTACATTTACCAGCTAGTGTAAAGCAGTGGGGTCCTCTGTGGGCACACAGTGCCTTCTTATTTGAAAACTTCAACAGAAATTTGCTAGGCATGGTACGTAGCACAAATGGTGTCCCACTGCAAATATGCAACACATTTTTGTTACAAAGGGGAATTCCAATCATTTTGAAATCTTGTGATTTATCACATGAAGAACAGTTGTTGTTCAATAGTTTTAAAGAAAGTAAAAAAGTATTTTCACCATATGCCAATACATCATCAAGCAAATTTCCAGCTTTAGGTCAGCCTCAGATTAGACAAATAAAACCTGCTCACAGGTTAGCAATTTATGAAATTATTCAAGCAAGTCAGAATGCAACTGCTTTTTATTATTACAGAGTGCTTGTATCCGGAGAAGTAATTCATAGTAAAAAGTATCACAAAGTGCACAAACGAAATAGTTACACAGTGCAGACTGTTAGCAAAAAAATTTTTATGATTGATATATTCATGATTGTGGAAGGTTATGATGACAATTGTTTTGCTGTTGGTCATTATTATAAACCCATGAAACGAGCATTTTTTCCTGGATTTTGTGACAATGCGTCTAACTTAATAGTGTTAGAAAGTGACCCAGAAATTAATGTCAGCGCAATTAGTATTAGTGACATCTTGCGAAAGGTTGTATTAATTAATGTTTTAAAAGACCGTTGTGCATTAGCATGTGTGCAGCCCAATTTGAATGAAGTATTACAATAGATCTTGTTGAAAAGATGTATATTATGTCTTTTATTTTAATCCATACCATAGGTTGAATTAAACAGATTATAATTAAAATTGTTTCAGTTATTTTCATCGTCTTTGGATGCTATCCTATACCTTAAAGTTTAACATGAGTAATTACGTTGACGGTGACATGTTTTAAAGTTTATGTGCACACATCTGTATGCATTGTAATTTTAATGTGTGCACATGTTTAAGTTTTGTGCACTGTGGCTCGTGCATAGTTTTTTAATTGTACACACACGTTGATAAATGTAACATGTGCACGTGTATGTACATGAGCTTTTCAATTTTTTAATAGACATGTACAAATTTACACGTGTGCACGTATGCACTCAAAAATAAAAATGTTAAAAGTTAACGTGCATGTGGGAACATGTCAATGTTAAAATACAAATGTGGGCACATGCACATGTTAAAATTACTATGTGTGAGTGTGTACACATAAAAATTTGTGCATGTACACATTACAATTGTAACATGAACACGCACAAATTGTAATGTGTGCACGTGCGTGTTATAATTGTAACGTGTACACGCACAAATTTTAATGCATGCATGTGTACGCGTGTGTGTTACAATTATAATATGTGCACGGACAAATTTTAATGCGTGCACTTGCATGCGTGTCAAAATTTTAACATGTACAGTACTGTTTACTAATTTTAACGAGTACACGTAAAAGTCTGAAAATGTATTTTAAAATGTATTAGAAATCGAAATGTATTTTATAATACATATGGGAATATGTAAAGAACCGTTTAAAAACTACGTATTAGGTGATTGGAAACTCAAAATAAATTGATATTCTGATTTACAGCTTACTGAGGTTATAATTTGACGAAATTGGACGAAGGGTGATGGGGATGGGAGAAGGGGACTAAAAATGATGAAAATTCCAGGACGTAGAGGATATCTGTAGCGGATCCAGAGTTAATGGGACTTTAATTTTTCAGTGTATGCTAGTGTTTTTAGGCATAGTTTTAGGCAGACACTTTCAGCAACTATTTCTAGGCGCGTTTTTTAAAAAAAAAATCGCTTGCGGTATTGCCTGCTCTTAATAACGTCCTAAAAATGCGTTACTTGGGTTCGAGTTTTTGGAGAAGAAAATTCGCTCTACATTGCCTTCGTTATACATATTTCTGACAAACCTTGCAAGCAAAATTTTAAATTTTTGGTATGTGCTAAACTCCATAATATGTAACTATATTTGTTAAAGATCTCGCCTACGGCGTTCCATTGAGTTTGTTTTTTTAAATTTTTAATTTTTTTATTTACTTGTATACATTTTTGAAAGCAAACTTTGATTCACCATTAAATGGAATTTCGTTAAATTTGATTCCATATTTTAGGTTATTAATTTATCGTTAATATTTTATTTGTTTTTAATTTGGCTATTCATTGACTGTTGCTACCTGAAAGTGAGATTTTGTGAAGAAAAAATTGGAATAAGTCCAGAACGATCTTGAAGGGAGCATGGTTTCATCATGGATGCCTCTTGGGTACCGTACACCTGTATTTCTAATTATACAACGTCTACACCCAGGTTCTGGTGTCAAGGTCGATCAAGGTTTTCGTTTTTTATTTATAAAAATGGTTGCTACCCAACTAGCCGACTCATTCTTAAGCACGAAAGTGGGGGTTTAAACTATTCTGCTATAGCTGAGAACCTGATATATTTAAAGATGCAAATTAGGGGTGACTGCTATTTGAAGGTATGAACCCGAAGGGGTCAAATGTCTGCGTTTGTTTTAAATAAAATGTGCTCCTAAATTGCACTTACATGTAATTCCAGTGAATTTATTTTGGGCTAATACCACTTGAACCAATGTTGTACTAAAACATATAAATGAATGCTTCCGTCAAATCCAGATTTAAATTATAATTGTAAAATTGTTTTTATTAAAATTTTCCAAACGAGATAAAAACGTGTTACATTACAAATAATTATAAAGCAATGCCGAATGAACACAATTTACTGCATGACCAAGCTGCTAAGTTTAATTTCATTGTCATAAATATTGGACATTTTCTGAAGTTAAAATCATGGTGTATATTTGTTTAAAATTCAGGCCTAGCTCCTCATCCCCTTTCTCTTCTCCATACTTAAAACCCCCACTTCTAAGAATTAAAATGTTAACATTTTTTGTGGGATGGCAAGACAAAGGAGATAGATCAACTTACCTTATAATGAAAATACGTTTTTATAGAAATTTGAGAAAACGTGTTTTTTTGTTGAAAATAACATGCAATTTTTTGGAAAGGGAGGGACAAAGGATCGCGTAAGGGGGTAACTGAGGTAAGAAATTTGATCGAAGGCTTTTGTCACCCCCACATCCACCAACTAGTACCACCAGGGTCCGGTTATGAGCAGGTTGATACCCTCACCCGATCACCTTGTGCAGGGAAGGGAGGGCAAACGTGATTTGCATGTTCAAGGGGAACTTGGTTATTTCTTAACCCCCAGTTTTGCTTTGAACTCAAGCACGGCTAATCTGTAGCTTCGATGAAATTTCTCGCTAATCTATAATCATGTATTAGCCTCAAGTCATACCTTGCACGCAAGCACCTCTAAATGATGGGCGTCCGTTATTTACAACTCCTTTTTTCTGACTTTTGAAAAAGAATTTTGATATTATCAGAAATAACGACGAATGTGATTTAAAAAAGATGTTTGCGTAATATTTCAGTAAATTCTTTGAAATATTAACTTTAAGGTGGTCTTAAAGCTAATATTAGCCATGAAAAAACGAGTAATTATCGTTATAATTAAAGAGATGTTGATTAGAATTCTAAAATTTGATTAGAATTATCAAGTTTAGTTTCCCAGATCACCGATGTTTTTGCAAAAATTTCAGTTCTTGCTTTGAATGAGGGAAAATAAATTGTTATAATTCTGACTTGCTAAAATAATATTGTTTCGCTAATTTTTAGCATTGCTCTTGTTAACATTAGGATAGCATAAAGATGGAAGCTAAACTATGTTTACAGTTTTGGGCATAATTATAAACAAAATTATTTTATGACTGGTATTAGATTTTTGTCGTCTTAGTTTTAGATTTAGATGATGTATGTACATTTTCACTAAAGTTTGTTGCGAATTGTTTGGACACCTTACATTAGTCCAGCGACTCCAGTTGGACTCTGTATAGACCAACTAATTCAAAAAATTTCTATGAAAATTGGAATTACAGAATTGACGTAAATGACGTAATTATTATCGTATGCTTGAATATAATAACAATTACACTGCTGAATATGCATTATTTGCATGTGTTTGTACTGTCTCAGACTGCCAACTATGGGGTACTTTTTCAATTTTTATAAAACAATGGATCAACTTGTGTTTACTGTATGGCGGCGAGTAGGAGGCTTATAGCAGAAAAATGAACATTCAACCGTTTAAAAATTCAAGTAAAGCTAAAAATGATAAATGAACAGAAGAAAATGCTCGCTTTTAAAACCAGTAATTTCCCAATTTATGGAATCTGCTATATCGTCGATATTGTAGCAAAAATTGTTTTGAAGTTAGAATGCAATTATTGCACACTATCTATTGAATCTAATTTTTTAACATCAAACCTACCATTTTAACAACTTGTAAGGATAACAGCAAAGTCATGATCTTTCTGTAATTCCTACAAAACAGTTTTCACAATAAATACTTGAATAGATGTTTGACATTTTTGTGTGCCTAAAAATGATAAAAAATGAGATAGAACAAGGATGCATAGTAGTTAAAAACTTGGTAAAAGGCCATCTTGATTAGTCTGTTATTGATAAATGTCCACTCAAATAATTTGTATTTCGCGGTAGGTTCTTAATTTCCTTTTAAATTACATAGCCTATGCTGCTATGCACTGTATAGGCACTGTATGCACTCGCATAATTTGGAGTGCCGGCCTTATACTGACATAGTGGGTGCAATTAAAAAAAAAAAGTCAATGCTAAGAGGCTTTCGATTTTGTTTACGAGAAAATCAACACTCATTCCATTCTAGGGTCAGTTATTTGCATAGTAATAACTTCAATTTGTGTAAGTGATTATAACTCCTAATTTGTACCACTACAGTACCAACACCACTGCCTTATTTACATGTTTCAATATCATTTATTTTTGATGAAGTGGCAGTTTGAATATCACGGTTCCTCAGACCCGGTGGCGAAGATGGGGAACCCACTGCAATAAATACGAGGGGGAATAAAACTCAACATTGATCATAGAAACCATAATTTTTTTTTGAAATTTCGAACCAAATCCTCCCCAATCCTCCCTTTTGGTCCGAAACCCCCCTCCATTTTGAAATTCTTTGCACGAGCTTGCATACATGCACTTTGTAGTCCAAAAGCACTGCATATTTCAGGGTAGTCATCGAGTTTTTTTTAACAAGGAAGTTGGCTTAAAATTAACTGCCCTTGCATTATCCTCTATCGAATGACAATCAAAAATAAAAATCTCTCGACTTCACAAAAACCCACCAAATTATAATTGGCTTTTAATAGTGCGATGTGCCGTAATACACGCTGTAATAGTAGTATCATTATTGATTGCACGTGGCTGCTCAGGGCTTTACCTGTTTGCTGACGGTTTCAAGGATAAATCCTTATCCAAAACGATTGTTCGTTTAACGTTAAAAATGCTTCTGCTTATAAACTTTTAATATCTACGGTATAATAAGGATCGCTAATGGTTGTTAATGGAGCTTGTCAACTATTTAGCATCGCAATTCGTTTTATTGCCAGTGAAATTTCAAGAAAAACTACAATTTTAGCTGCGTAATGCTTACCTTGAATTTAATTGCTCGGTCGGAAGCAGTTTCAGAAGCTTAAATTAGAAAGTTAATATTTTTTATTGGGTTTCTTCTTGCGCATCGAATTCGAAATTTCCAGTGATAATGGTCACATTTTTCAGCTTTGTTACTTGAGCACCCCATAGTATGGGCGGTTGCCAAAGATGCTCAGTATCATATTATATAGCAACATGACGTTGTAGACAGGTTTATGAGCATAATATGGACAAGATACAAGTAGGCCTATGTTCGATCATTTTAATGGCTACTTATGTTTGTTTTTATTATAATTATATATATGTATGTATCTAATCCCGAATGATCAGTAACGGTATATTCAGAAGTTTAACTTAAATTATTAATAGTTAAAAATCTCAAATGCATTTCAGAATATCCGCTATTATATCCATATCTACATATATGTAGATAGGCAGATTCGATCTCAGTATCGGAAAATATTTTTATCTCAAATGTGTTACATATATCGTGTTTTCTGTGGCTTTAATAATTAACTTAAAAAAATTGAAGAGAGATATTATACCAAGCTATTGCTGCACTTTATAATTGCATAGGATGAACGCAGTTATGCTTAATAAATGAAATTGATGAGCTTCCAAGACTGGCATGAATCGCCCTATGCCCAACATATAGCGGTTTTGACCAAATAATGTAATACAGTGGCATGCCAAAGTGGGCTGAGAGACTGGCTGTAAGACTGGGTCAATGTGGTTCAAGCGGGTTAGGATCGGGTTTTGGAAGGGTGGGATTAGTTTTCATCCTCGCAAATCATCTCGAAGAACGTCCCAAGGACTTTGGTAGCAAAAAAGGATGAGGCTACCTGAGTAAAGTATAAAAGGGATTGAAGAAATCCCTATCGTCACCATTCGCCGTCAGAATTACCAGCTTTACGTTCTTCCAGAAGTAAATCTTCACAAGTCTCATCATCATGGCATCATACATGAGTTTTGCGGTAAGCATCGTCATCTTTTAACATTTCAAGCTCATTCGAGCGAATTGCGTTACGTTTTGATGTTCACATAAGTGAACTTTAGGTTATGCATGCACATGACTGTCAGAATCTTATTGGTTAGGAAATCCTTAATACCTAATTAAAAGGATGCCCACCATGCAAAACACTTTTTGTAGTGGCTAAGTTTATTTTTTTATAATTTGAAAATGTCCCGTTAATTTATATAAAAAAACCGTTCTGCAACCTCGACACCCATCTTCGGAGGCTTTATTGAGAGGAAAAACGATTTTTCGGAGGTAGCATAACGTTTTGTTTAAGTTTATAACATAATATAATAAACGGGATATTTTTGAATTATAACAAATAACGCAGACACTAGTGGACAACCAATTCTAGACATGGGAAAAATAGCAATTATAAAAAGTATTTGAATGAAAAATGCGAAATTTTATTGCATGTTAGGCATTGCATATTCAGTTCGACTTAATCACTTCTGATGGATACCATAAGATGAAACTGCATGCATGTATAAAAACATAAAAAACAAACAAATATAATCTCGAATCAATTTAGTATATTTATTTTAATCTTATATTGAAGAAAATTCCGAAAAATTAAAATAATATCAGATTCATTTTTTGCTCGATGTGCATGTGAAATACAGTATCAAATTATCTAATATTATGCAAATTTGGAGTTTGTATGACACCTTCATTCAATAGTCAATTTGTATTAGTTTTCGTAATATCACTGGCTATTATGCTTAATTTATTTGTTTTTTTTTCTTCTTCTAAAATTATCAGATATGTGCATTTATGATCTAACGTTAATTGTAGAATACCCAATGAATTAATATTTAATTTATAGTTGGTGTACCACTAAATGTCTGTGTATTTAAATGCTTCATTGTGTATTCCAATCAAACGCTCTGCAATTTACTAAGAATACCTTCATATACAGTATGTCTCATCTTCGGTGTCAAAATTAAAAAGTGCGTGACTTCTTTTTTTGAAAAGTTGACAAATAAATATCATATTTATAATGAAAGTTGGAATTAGCCTTCAAAAGCAGGAAATTTTCAAATAACCTATCAATTTCTCCGCAATTTCTTAAACAATTTAAGCAGGAACATTTTGTAGTTCATAAAACCACAACGTTTTCCTGCTTAGATCATTTGAGAAATACCATGGTGTCTGTTCACATTATCAAAAGTCATTTTGCCATCATCACACATTACCGATATGGTTACCCGGTGAATGCAAATATGTCAGAGAAAATTGTACAGCTCACTTGATATTATTAACAAAATATCCTTTTTTAATTTTTTTCTTAATTTCTTCTAGTTGTGCTTTTTGGCAGTGGCTGTCTTTGCCAGCGTTCATGGCTATGACAGCGCCCCCGCTGACTCTGGTAGCTACGGTGGGGCCCCAGCTGCTCAACCGAAGCCCTACGGAGGAGCCCCACCCCCAGCTGCACAGCCCAAGCCCTATGGTGGAGCCCCAGCTGCCCAGCCCAAACCCTATGGAGGAGCCCCAGCCGCTCAGCCCAAGCCCTCTGGCGGTGCTTATGGCGCTGGAGGCCATGGAGTGAGGGACCCACCCCCAGCACCCAAGCCTGCAGGCGGTTACTAGGAAGACCAACTCACAATGGACTGATTTTATTGATGATGTTTTACTTTTGCTCACAGGTTTTTGCCTATTGATCACACCCTGTACCCATGGCGCTATACTCGTAGTCGCCATGTTTTAATCGCACTTTGTATATTATCGCAATACCGTTGACGGTGGAAAATTTAAATTTTTTAACGATAAAGCATTTTTTTGATTTACTGATTGGTGTTTTATACTTAATAAAATTGTTTTTGAATTCGTTTTCTGCGACTTATTGTTGTCATTTCACTTGATTTTGGTGCAATAGAATGGCTAAGAAAAATATCTTTAAATAGCAAACAACAATTTATCTTTATGGGTGAATTATGATAGGTATTTGCAATACCTACTTTAGTAATGAACATGAAGTAGTGTCATGTACGAAATCTCTCCTTTCAAAATAAATATCTACTATAAATTGTTCATTTCATTTGTTAAGAATGAAAAACAGATGCGTTGCTATAGTATCTCTCCTTCGTTTAATAAGATACCCGAATATGTACTCTCAATAAAAACCTATAAAAATATAAAATGTTAAATTATGCTTTTGGAATTTATATTTCGTTTTATTTCATTTTGTGATACAGCGTTTGTTCAAATAATTTTGCCAATTGGTTAAACAAAAAAGCATTTATTTTTAACTGTATTAACTAAAAAATAATTGCACAGTGAATGTTGTTTAAAATTAGTTTATTGTAACAGTGGCATGATAAAATTACATTTATGCAATGCAAAATTGTATAGACACATACATGTACAAGTTCTATGTAAAATTTAAGTTATAGTTATGATATTAAAAGTTTGACAACTTATTGGGAAAAAAATCACATAGTTGAGGTCAAAATGGGAAAATTAACAAACTATCTTATTAACATCAATATCAAATGATTGTAAAACTGAATATTTGCTTTTAAACTAGCGATGCACATTGATGTAACTCCTTACCAACATAATTCCTTAAATTTTGATGATGACTAAAATGGCTTATCGAAAACGTGGGCAGTGATCAAGGGCGCAAAATATAAGACTAATCCAAGTGTGCAGAGGAAGTAACTGAACTTGTTGAACCACCTTAGTGTACCGAATGTAACCATACTGTGAATCAACGCCTATTGCATTTAATGACAATAATTATTTTATTCAAACAGTGATTTAATTAAGAATGCCCTGTCTTCTTCTCTCAGAAAATTGATGATTTCATTCGATTTTAGAAGGCGGGTACCATCAACTATTGGCATTCCTTCATTTGGACGATACATTAAATAAACAAAAAATAGCTGCCGTCCAAGCATATATTTTGTACAAAAGTTGTGAAATATTTTTATTATCAAATGACGCTAAGGAATGATACAAAACTTGTTTGACACAATGCTGTACTTCGGAGTCACGTGGAACTCAGATGGCGCTGCTGGTCAACGTCATCAATAATGACCGATATTTGTTAGCAACTTTACTTCAAGTAGAATTAGGTGTAGAAAATCGCATTTTTGGACAACGTGCAGCACCAACTGAGATTCACACATAGCTTATGGAACTTTATCAGCACGAAAACAATACTTAACAACAAAACTGCAAAATACAAGTTCATTTCAATGGAATTTCTAGCGGATTTAGGTGGCAATCAGATGTGTACAGGTGGATGTTGATCTTTGAGGAAATTTCGGTCTTGTCTGGTGTTACGTTTTGTCGTGGTTTAGCGTCTTCCAAACATACCACCGCCTATTCCACCGCCATAAGAGTTGCTGCTGTAACCTCCGTACTGCCCTCCATACTGCCCGCCATAACCACCTCCGTAGCCTATACCCATTCCGGGGTATCCGTATCCTGGATAGCCATACCCTGGATAGCCATACCCATAGCCGTAACCCGGGTAACCCATATAAGGATTGCCGTAACCTATGCCGAATTTGTATTTGCTAGCGATGCCTCCAGGGGAGCTTGTTGGAGCAGGTTGATCAGCTCGCTTCACCAAATTATGGCCAGAAGTCTCCCGATTTGCTAGTGGTTGACTGTGACCATTGTGATCGACCAAGATCACAATAAAAATCTAAAAATACAGTTGAAATTAAAATATGTAATTGAATTTCCATTTTTTGTGAAGGTGTCTAGGCCCCTCGAAATTAGCCAATCGACCAAAGGTTAAAATCAGGCAACAAATCACATTTTCATCAAACAGTTTTAAACTTGCAAGTCGAGTTTTAGCCTTTCTTGATTTATATTTGTTATTGGTGCAATTTTATCAAAATTATGAAGCTTAATAAAAACACCAGTAATGTAGAATAAAATATGCACACTACAATATCACAGACGTGTATACATGTATAATATAAGATTTATATTTCGAAATAAAAAAACGCTTATATGTATTATGCATGCATTAAACGCTTATATGTATATGTATTCATTTACAATATGTTTCACTTTCTCAGATTAGAGTCTTTGAGTTTGAAAAGTAGCGGTTTTTAATGTTTGCCTCATACTAAAATACTCTAAAATCTTTAAATAATCGTTGAGAAAAACTGTTCTAAAACAATATACGCAGATAACGTGAACTTATAATATGCGCAAATATCAGTTACTGAGTAGAATAAGAGCACTATTTTTTAATACGAAATAAAAGAATTAAGCATTTTTTACAAAACATAAAAGCGAGAGCATGCATTGCATACACTGTTAAAGTATCAAGTAGGATAAGGAATAATAAAATATAGTTGACAAACTTACAGAAATTGCTAGACAGAATGCTTTCATTGTACGCAGATTTTAGTGCAGATGAGAACTGTTGGGCGAGAACCGTTTTCTTTGCTTTTTGGAAATGTAATGAGTTTATTTGTGAATGTACGTCTATTTATATATATTTGAGAAAAAAATTGGAGGGTTACGCACAACGTGTGGCTCATTATTTTGATGACACACCTGATGACACGATGAGTCCACATGGGTGTCGAAGTTGATTATTTAGGGGAAACATTCTTAGCTTATTAATAGAACTATTAAGGGGAATGATGGGACATCAAAAAGGAAACGAGGGAGGAGGAATCATCAGGAGGGAAAAAGTTTTTGACCTGGTCATGGTTGTATGACTATCCGACAGCAATGCATGAATTATTACTCTGGGAAAATGAGTTTTTTAGTTTATTGCATGCCGTTGTTGTCTGACATTGTCTGAATTAGTACAACAAAGACCATTAGTAGGTGAAAGCAGAGGAAATTGAAAATAAAAATTGGAGCTTAAATTATACGTTCTCTAACCTTAGAACCTGAACAGTGATTAAGAGATGCTTATTATTATTTTTTCCTTCTTCTTTTTCATAATTGCTGAATTCATCGTTGAAGACAGCATATTATACGACTTTTAAACTGTCGTGTGTTGCTGATATTTGCAGGTATTTTAGAATTTTTTTCATTTTGGTTTTGTTTATTACCATATTTTTACATATAATCAGTCGATTGGAGTTTTATTGCCGCTATAAATATTACTACTTCATCTCGCACAATTTTACAATCACTTAGCCATTTTAAACCCTCTTATTTTCTTGTTTTTAATATTAATGGCCCTGGGAATGCGCTAAATGTGATTGCCACATAAATTTAAAAAAATATTAGGATACCGCCATTTCATAAACATCCTATTTCATTTTTTGGTTGTGCTTTTGCGAAATCTATTTTCCGTCAAACGCTGTACCGCTTTTTGATCATAAATATTTGCTAGCGTTTAGACTTAATAAGAAAAATCGTAATTGTCGCCAATATTAGTAAATGCAGTTACTGGAGTTGTCATAAGAGATATGCATTACAGTATTAATGCAAGTGGTGTTTTGAGATTTCCTTTTTTGTTTCTGATTGTTATAACTTGACTTGGTAATGCGACTGACTAGCTTGTAATGCCTTGTAAAACTGGTACCTGGGTACAATAATTGGTAACAACAATTGGTAAAAACAGTGCTTTGATGTATTCTATTAATTTTTTATTTGTTCCATCTGTCTTACCCCTGTTTTATTACGACAGTTTAAAGATTTTATTTTTATTTTGTGATTGTTTTTAGCAGACTTGTAATCTGTTTTCGAATTGTTCTCATTTTTGTAAATCCAGAAAAATAATGTCACAATAAGCAATAATTTTACCAAGTTTTATGATTCAAATACCTCACATGTGGTCCCTCGGCACAAAAATTGGCAAGATATATTTAAAAAAAGTGTGCCTTAATGTGATTTTAGTCGATTTTTTCATATTTTACATCTTTCTTGTCTCTGTTTGTAATGACAGTAAGCTCGGCATTAAAAGTATTGGAGAAATCTGAGAAATGCCTCACCTTGCACGCAATATTGCTTGCGATTGAATTAAAAGCGAAGTAATTAGATGAGTAGTGAATATAAGTTTCCTTTTGTAAATATTTTACCAGCTATATATGAATAGCGGATGCCGTTGCAGATTCATTAACGTGTGTGATTCCTGCATGAAATAGCGTTTTTACCGGTCTACTGCTTCGTTTAATTGTGATTTAATGACGGAGCATCGACCATTTTCAAACATGTCTGGGTACGAATTCATTAGTCTATGGAAACATTTTAGCTTCATTGCTAATCGATCTCTTATTGCCAATGTCATGCAATCGAGACGTAAGTGACGTGAAGCTAAAATGCATACCGTTTAATTTAGTTGCGATTCAGCGATATTATACCTGCTGACGTAGACCTATCTATGAAATTACTAAGAGACTATAAATAAATCAGAAATGGCCAAACTTAATAAAACAATCAGACATACATGTGTGTACATATACAAGAGGGCAAATCGAAGAAGTAAAAAACATGAGAGGTAAAAATAAATTCTGAAAAAAATAAGAAAAATAAATTAAAAGAATGAAACATTCCAGTATTGTTCCATTATTTGTTTTATTTTCATTGTATAGTAACCGGTGTATATTGTAATAGCTCCTAAGCACAAGGACAAAACTTATCTCGGGAAAAGTGAAACCAGAATATATTATAGAAATGACTTCTGCTACATTACTCCTAAATTTAATTTAGTTTTATTTTATGGTCTTATTTTTAGAAACGTCTACCATTCACGTACTCTGTTTATTTTAAGAAATGTATAAGTTCATGCAAGTTTTATATTTTGCTGAAAAAAAAAACTTTTCTAGAAATTTTCCAATTTAGGTAAAAGCATTCAATACAGAACATTACAAAAATTACTAATGATTATCTCAGGTTACTCGCTGATAACCAGGTAATAAACTGATAATCCGGATTTTTTTAATGAATGTATTTTATGATAATTCCTGGTTTGTAGTCTGCTTCAGTTTCATGAAATGCAAAGCAATCTGTTTCACTTCTTAAAAAAACGGTTTATTCAAACAGACACGAAATTGCAAGTGAGTTTTGCAAAACACAGGAATGATTTTTCACAACCAATTGCGACAATTTGCACGTGAAATTCAGCAATCGAAAAAATGTTTGCAATGAGACAAATGCAACGCATAAAGGTTATGCTTTGACAAATAAATAGCGAGAACATTGCATTTTAAATTAAAAGTGCTCGTGTGCCACGGAGGATGTCTTGTTCCTGAACGGTCGGAGTAGATGAGTTGATTGAAGTATATGGTTGATGATGCTCGCAGTCGATGATGACGTCACTGACGGTCTTCTTATCGCCTTCCCCATCCCATGCCTCCGCCATATCCTCCTCCGTATCCACCTCCGTAGGCTCCCCCATATCCACCTCCGAATCCCATGCCCCCTCCCATTCCTCCCCCCATTCCCATGCCGCCGCCATAGCCGCCGCCGAATCCAGGGAACCCCATGCCGCCGCCCATACCCATGCCCATACCTCCCATACCGCCCATGCCCATGGGGAAGAACTTGTATTTCTCTTCAACGGCACGTCTCACGATGGGCGATTCATGGTTTCCGGTATGTGCAGAGGCATAAGCTTCTTGTTCGCCTGCTAGGGGGTAGCAGCTGACGCTGGTGTAGCTCAGGGCCAAGGCCAAAATCTAGAAAAATATAATGACAAAATTAGGCTTTTGAAGACATGCACCGTGCACTTTATCTATGTTGAATTCATTCTGTAACTTTTAATTATTAATAATAGATTAAATGATATTTAAAAAAAATTCAATGCAGAATATTGATTCCAAATTTTAATTTGGATATGATGTGAATCTTGAGGATTTTAAATGCTCGTTCAAAAAACAAACAAAATAAAGTCATAGTAATAATGAGGAAATACATTATTAGTGAAAAAATAATATTATAATACAAAACAAAATGACGCCGACTATGATATCGTACAATTGTATTGCCATAGATAGCAGCGGCGAAAGGAAGCATTTAACCAAGTTTGTTTGGATGCAATGTAAAATCAAAATTATCATAGAATGTATTGATCATAATGAAAATAAAAATTAAACACTTCTACTTCTAATTTTTAATAAATGTTTGAACGAAGTTTTAAATGCGTTTTATTTTTTGAAGTTGACTTTATTAGGATTATATTGGTACATAAGAAAATTAATACAATAATTTAAGTTATAAAATGAACGAAAGTATTAACGTCGAGGCAAGCATGAAACAATGTAGCATTAGCAAATTTTAGTTTGAATATAATGTGATCCTAATGATACTATAAAGATTTTCACTTTTAGTGTTTTGATAAAATGTTTGAACGAAGCAAGCTTTCATTCTCTGTAGTTTTGAATGCGTTTTAGTTTTTTAAAATGAAAATTGATAAAATATTCAGGATTAAAAAGCATTAAAAGAAAACATGCAATAAAAAGTGTATGATGAGCAATACATTAAAAAAACATTGTAAAAAAGATTTTATATTTTACCAGTGTTGCAACAGGCATCGTCATTTTCTGCTGTGGAATATTTCAGGATAAAACTTCTGGAAGTTGCTTCTGGGAGACTTCAGCTCAATGTGAGATGCTTTGATGTGCAGATGGACGCTCTTATATACTAGAAAATAGTTGGGTTCTTTGCACCTAAATTCAGACCTGTCAAAAGATCACGATGGATGTAGTCATCTAAGTGTAAGTGACGTACCGGAGATGATGAGTGTTTTGGAAGGAAGTTGAGAGGATGAAGGGGGTTGGGCAATCAACGACAAGGTACGGAATTAGAAGGTCGTGGCCAAATTAATACATTAGGTGGTCAGTATCCAGAGATGTAGAAGGGTTAAAGACAGGGGGAGGTAGGAGGAGGCGGGGTAGAAAAGGTCAAAGAATTGATACAAAAAATATGCGTGTTAATTTATTAAAGTTTGATTGAGGTCACGATCAACGATGTGAAGAAACGATGCAAAAAGTAACGATGCGGACTTATCCTCCATGACAAGGAGGAGGCTACTACATGTATAGCGCAGTAAACTATTTATAGTTCAGTAAGATTGAAATCTCCCACGCTGCTGACCCATTGCCTTTGTCTTTGCAATATCGTGATTCCCTCAGGCTCATGCATGTCTCTGAAAAGTTTTCCACAGGTTCCATAAAACATTTTTTTTTCTATATTTTACCCAACTAATACTACTACCATTAAGAATTTAAGTTTTATTTAATATTAAGATTAAATTAAGATTTTAATAAGTATAATCACTTCTCTATTTTACATTTGTTTGCCAAACACAATTGGATGCATATTCGATTGATTGATTGAAATAAAATCGAGCATTCTTAGCAGTCGAGAAGATTGCTTCATAGGTGGCGCTGAGAACTCCAAATGTGTGCCGCATTGTGATAACGTTGCCAAAATTTACAGTCTCCAGGTGTCATTTTGTTCTAATTTACATGTATCTTTCTGCGCCTAAATTACCATAAACGGCGCTTTCATTTTGGAAAATATCTTTTTGTGCAAGGAAAATTAAAGGCAATAATTGCAAAATTTAAGCTCTTAATTCGGTTTATCTACCTATGGCCGCCATAACGTATTGTTGACTTCAGTAATGAATTACACACAATGTACATTATGCTATAGCTCTAACTAGCTAATGTAACAATTGAAAAGAAGTTTTGTATTTTACAAGTTTCCAGATACATGCAATCATAATAGCTTAATTTTGTTAACAAGTGGTAAACTATGAACGTCATTGATTCCAATTTCCTGAAAATTTACGCATTTGGGATATTTAACCAGATTTTTGGCACCCGCCAAGTTGCATTATTGCATTTTGAAATGTATTGTTTTCTTTGTTTGTAAATAACGGATAAGAATTTTTTAAGGTCAATGTCATTTCGCGGTCATCCCTCAGTTGTCGTTGCTGTTGACGAGTGTGTGACTGTTCAACTTCTTCCCTTTCTTCGAAATCATGCATCATGTTAATGATAGGTATTCCGCTATTAACTACAACTACATATCCTGGAATTAAGTATGCTCTGATCTTTCTCTTTGTAAAATTTATTGTTTTTCTTCCTCATCATTTAATCGAGGCAAACGGCCTTTAGGACAATTTTCACCTGTCCCTAAAATACCCTAGAAGCATGACTTTTACTTTTCAACTTTTTGGTGCATTGAAAACACGCGTGTGGGGAATATTACGAGGAAGAAATTAGTATTTAATAACGAAAATGAAACGGCAATGTCATTTATGCGTGAATCAACCGAGATGAGGTACAGTGTATGTCCCATCAAATAATTAGATCCGCAATCCAACCCTATTGTTAATGCTGGTCTCATGGTAATTAAACATGCCAAAACACGATTCTGACTGATGACTGACCGTTATTCTTATTGATGATAGGAATGACCAGTAGCGACTATGAGAATGGAGATGCATACCATTCTGATTGTACGATTAAATTCACTGTGGTCATGCAAAGTCTACTTTCCTTTCAGTTTTTATAAAAGTTAAAATTGAAACACGATTACAGGCACTGTGCATGCATATTCATTTGCACATTTTTATGGCGTTATTGGTAAGGAATTTGTAAATGCACTTAGTAATGAAAATAGATCGATGATGGCTATACAATTTGAAGATTTTACATGAAACACTCTTGCGAGCAAGTTCGTTATCATGTTTTAGAGCTCCGTACTAAAATTCTGTACTAAAAATATTTTGCTCCAGGTTACAGTTCCATTATTGCAGTTCTTGCAATAGGCGTATTTGTACTTAATAAGGGTTTGCTTTCAAATATTTTTTATAGTCATTATTTACATACTTGGGTCATTCGCGCGTTTTAAATTGCTCTTTGTTCAGGTCAATTCACCTTTCTTTATAAGGCAATAATGAATACTGGATGACCTAAACTTGCCCTTAAAAGTTTTTCATATTTTAAAATGCTCACTTTGAAACCTTGAGACCGATATTTGTATCGAACATTAATCACATTGATAAAAATTGGCGGAGAGGCCCGTTTTATGAATCCCAAATTACCCATAAAACACAGTTATGTAAATCCGGGTTAAAATGTAAATGCAATGAGAACCTTTGACGGAGCCTGGTCATAGTAATTAGGACTCGAATTTTTTGTCTAGTATCTTCTTACTACCGTTAACGTTTCATCATTCATCATAGGCTCTATTCTGTTCCAAGGCTTTGGAATTTGATTTATTTCATCTAAGCTAACTCAAATGGCTCTAGGAAAGTTAAGCAGGGAAAACTCAAGTTCTTTACTTGTAATTATGAAATTCTAATTTCCCTCCATGTCAGTTTAAGGGCAATTATGATGACGTCACGAGTTAAGTTTTCCCATTGCATCACCTATTTTCAGTTAATGAAAAGCTTAGATCTCAAAATACACACGTTGGTTTATAGGACGATTTAATCTATTGTCCAAAGTAAGGTTACTCTTCAATCTTATACTGTATGTATATTTCTTGTAAAATATATTATAGCACTAAGCATTATTGTCTGGTATTTTCAGGAATTTTGCAACGCTTTGCGTGTACCATTTCTCTTCAGCAATGTTAAATTCGGAAATTGTTTTAAGAGTGTTGCAACGTATTGCGCCATAAGTGTGAACTGAGAAAGGATGATCGTCACAGATAAGTGCACTAAAGAACGCTGGAACATGATTGATCCATCGATGGCTGAGGTCTTTACTGGTTACATCTGGAATTCAGCAGCTGGTAGGATCAATCTTCATTTATTTTCTTACATAATAGTGAACGTTATCATCAGTCAAGGTTAAAAACGTTTTTCTTCGCAAGTGTTTAACCTGCTAAGACCGTTAGGAGGAGTAGCTGTTTCATATCATGATACTCGTTCTGCTGACATCTTCAGCTGACGAAGCTTTTGAGTAAGTAACTTTACCGCATATGCTTTCCGTTGATTTCCAGTAGACATGTTACATGCCAGTCAACAGGATATGGTTTAGGGTTTTAGATAACCCTTTTTTGATTGCCCAGCATGAAGCAAAGATAATTGAAATGCATCATGCTCGTTTGGATATACTCACTCACTGACAAGATTATGTCATCTTGAATCCTAGCTTTGGCCAACCTCCTCTTTTCCCCAACCATGATCACCTTCCTCTCTCCACCCACGTGGTCCATGTTACATCGCTGTAACTGTATTGAAGCCACCTGAGAAACGTAATTAAACGGATCTAAAGGTAGCCTACTGTTGTGATGTAATGATTGTTAATGGTGTACAAGACTTGACTTGTAAAGGATTGATCGTATTTAATACCAATTTAAATGCGATTTTATTTTGCTTGCGTTGCAATCCCGATGCTATCGTGATAATCATTATTGTCGCTATATTAAGGTTTGAAATTTCTCAACATAAATTGCTGAAAACGAGAATTGTTTTGTCATTACATGGCTGACTGTCAGCAATATGGAGTTTTTAGACGCCAAGTTTGACAAATCTTTTATATTTAAATAACGTTTTATTACGACATTCTTTAAAAAAGATTTAATTTGAATGTTTGTTTTATGTGTCTACGTTGAGATGTTAATATGCAGATCATGAACAAAACACTACAAATTTTGTGGTTTTCCATATAGGCTGTAATGTTAGCATTTATAAGAAAGATGGAACAAAAGATTTTTTTGCACATGCATGTGCGTGGTGCCACCGCTCTTGATTTGCATGGTGAACTAAAGCGCCATCTGTGGACTTCATTTTTTATGCACCAATATTCATAATAAGCACAAGATCAATTTAAAAATTACACATACATGTACATGTCTTCGAAAACGTAACATATGTAATGTTTGTAAGATAATGCAATGCTTACGTTTAATTAACTCAGAAAATAAGCAGCATTGTTAAGTTTACTTTAAGCGTACGTTTTTAAATTTTGATTTTAATTCGGTGCAAACAATTTCATAAGGAGAATTTATACACTATCACTGTTTGGACTGTTGGGAATTTTATGAAAAGATATTGTCTCAAGCACAAGTCTTGAAAAATCACGCCTTTTCAAAGTTTCGTAAATTAGGCGTACGTGACATGGCAAACGTACCTGTAATATTCTTGGAACTCTAAATTTTGAAAAGCTTGAATGAATCGTCCGATGATCATCACAATGGTTATTTTCTATAAATCGCTTTGCGTTTTGAAATAAATAAAGCACCACAATATATTTGGCTGTTTTTACATTTTCTTTATTTATTTGTTGATGAACAAATGCACGGTCAAGGTAAGAGTGAAATAAGAAACAGTCCTCTGTAAAGTTTAAAATACCTTAATTCAAGATCGGAATCATCGATAATGAAATTCTGTTCTGTTTAATTTTAAACAGCATAAAACAATCATCTACTCTGTCTAAAAGGTGGGATCGTACAACTGCAGGCCTCGGCGACCGTTGCAAAATCTCACTCACTGTTGATCTGACATAATATGAAAATGAGAAAGCTACTCATTTTCGAAATATCTGGTGGTCATACTGCTCGTTGGGTCATGTCAGGACTAACTGGATGTGGCAAAATTTCCAATCGTTGAGATGGTGTCCGTGTTTTTATCGCCCCTGGCCAAATCCAAATCCTCCTCCTGCGCCAAATCCTCCTCCTCCGACGTTCCCTCCGATGCCAATTCCTCCACCAGCTCCTCCAGCAAAGCCTGGTCGTCCTCCTCCTCCTCCGCCACCACCTCCACCTCCTCCGCCGTTAGGTCCTTGGCCGTAACCGAAACCGAATCCAGATCCGCCTCCGGTTCCACCGCCTCCTCCACCACCTCCTGCTCCGCCTGATCCGCCATATCCACTTCCAAATCCACTGCCACCGCCTCCTCGATTTCCTCCTCGGTTTCCTCCTCGGTGTCCTCCTCTGGTGCGCGGATCTGGAGCGCCGTTTACTTGTAGCACAGCAAACACTGCCACCACCTAGAATCAAAATGAAAAAAAATGTTTTCACCTTTTAATTAAAAATTATTAAAAAATCACATGGGAATGTTGTATCGGGGGTTGTGTCGAAAAAATATTTCACAGGTTCCAATCTTTGTTGTAATCAATAGCGGTAAATGGACATGAGCATAAAGGGGGTTATCTTTGTTAATGGCTGCCATGATGGGTTTGTGGAAATAATGGCATTATTAATATTTATATTATTAATTGTATTATGGATGGAACTGATAGTTTTTTTGATTGGTCGACGTAAGCGACTACGTATAGTAGGCTTCTTTAAATTTAACAGCTTTCATCGTCTGCATTTCTCTGACGGTATGCGAGTATTATGACTATCAATGTAGAAAAATATTGATAGATAAACTGATCGTGTATAGCTATACTGATGGATTTATCTAGAATTCTGATGTTTATCTTGAATGTTTGTAAAAAATATTGAAATTTAGAATTGCTGTGAGTTACTGTCATTAAAAGTAATTGCATAAAGTCAGCATTGCAACCGGTTTCGTCGTTCTTCATTCAGCTTCTGTTTTGTTAATCGGTGGTTAAGGAAACCTCATTAAATCTTTTTAACTTAGCTTTTAATTTTAAAGGACATTAAATAAGGAATAAAACGCAAACTGGATTATAAAACAAGCTATAAACACATTCAAGCATGGGTCAAATTACATTAAAAAGATGTTCAACAAACATCAAAACTAAATAATTTAAAGTTGCTTTTTTAGAGTGAACAATTGATTGTGCTTTTAAATTCCCATCAAGCTGTGAGATGCATGAACTTGCACATGTTGGATCGGAAATAGAAGCTATTAAGCAATTTTATAATTAACCTTAATTGTTTGCTTTTTAGTAACCTTGCATTCCGGTTTTTTACTGGCTTATTTTTCTGTGGAAAATTAGCACATAAGCGCGTACGTTACAGCATATTTCAATAGTGAACTTTTCTGCTTAATAGAAAACGAACCTACAATGAAAAAATATGGTAGTAAACACCACAGCAGTCAGATTTTCTTGTTTAGTTTGTCAAGTCAACGGTTTCGTGAAAAAGACGTTCAGTGATAAAATTCAGCTTTTTGTTCTGGGATATTTTGCAATTTTTTCATGGAAATTCAATCGTGATACATGATGTAAAACCGCCACTTTTATATCTTTTTATAGCCCATACGTAAGTACTGTAGTTTAGACGTTATGGGTCTTTTGTGCTAATTTTATCAATGCTTTTAAAGTCCATTTGAAATTCAAGAGTTTCTTAAGTGCGATTAAATATCGAACTCTTATGCAGGATGGTACTTTGCAGTATTTTACCGACCGTAAAGAATCTGAAATTTTTATTCAACATAGCAGAAATGGGCTCTTATTAAAAATCGTTGATAATTATGCTGGCAAAGTATTGAGATTTTGTCAGCTTCCAAAATATAGTTTAAAATATATAGTTAGAAGATAATTGATCCGTTACTCTGTGATTTAAGCATAATTCAGACAGATTTTCAATTATTTCTGACCAGTGTTAATTGCTTATCTCTTGAAAACGATAAGTGTCTTAAATTAACTGTTACATTGAACATTGTAAATTACATTGTTATTGGCATTCATTGAATGACTGAATCATTGCCAGATTTTCGTATGAATTATCCAAGCGTGTGCATACTCACCACAAATAGAGTAAGTGACAAACTCCTCATTGCAGACACTTTCGAGGTGATTTCTGGAGAGCTTGTCTGTGGCTCTGTGCCGTCGTTGTCTAAATGCTCTTCTGATGGTTTCTGATGGCAGAGGTCTTGTCTTTTATACGTTTTCAACCCACGGAGAATTTCAGGTTCCGAAAAATCATTCAGGAAAATCCCTGTTTTTATGACGTATGTGGCTGAGATGCTAGAGAGCTGAAACCAGTATATTTGTGACTTAGCCAAGGGATTTGTAGGAAGGACTTGATATTTTCTTTTGGACTAGCTGAAGAAGTGGGATCACCCCAGGCCTTTGTAGGTTTTTTCCCCTCCAAAGACCTGCCACCCGATCATGTTCTCAACATCTTTTTATGTTCGTTACTCTGAGGCTGAAGCAAAAAAGTGCTATTAACGAGCACTGCTCTGAGGAATGTGTATTAGTTGTCATTTTATTTCTTAATTGACTTACATCGTCCTCCAATTCAAAGCTTAAGCCACTAAAAAAATAAAGAAAGCAAGGTGAAAAGCCATACATATTGAATATCTTGCAATAATGCAAGATTCTCCTAATTGGATTTTATGACTAAATGAACATTTTTATGCTCTGCTGTATTACAAAAATCTAATCACAGTGAAATCATGGTTAGTTTATAGCGCCTTAGATTAATTGGAAAAATAAGAGCGCCACTGTTATGAAGATTAATGTATGTTGTTTACTTCAGCAAAATGGTAAGTAATGATGCTTGCAAATTTGATATTTGGCATAATAATGACATTGTCAAAAGTAATTTTTAATCCTGGTGAATGGACACATTCATGAACTTTTATCACTCATAGTAATTGTTTTCTGGAACGCTTATTAACATTCATAATTGGGGACATTGCTTTTGTCTTGAGACAATGAGAATCGGTTTAATTCAGAGGTTTAAATATAATTTAGACCATCGAAACTGGGAGTGTGACTTTGATCCTTCCTGAATTTATTCCTTCCGGTGTCCAATAAACATTAATAGTAATGTCAGTATCTTCAACTACTTCGAGAAGTCACTTAAAATGTTATCTTGCTTCGTACACCCTAGTACAGTATATTTAATAATAATCTGAGGTTACCGAAGATTGAAGGACTTTCTAAAAGGTGATTCTTTACCCCTGGAAAAAGATTTCAAGGTGGATGAACTATCGCACTGTGTTTTTAACAGGTTGTTACGGTGGGTAAACGTCCATCAGGTTTTTCCTGATCATTTAATCTGTAACCATATTTTTTTCGTGTGACTGGCCTCTTGTTTGACCACTGTAGCTGTTAGCATGCTGTGTGTTGATTTCCATATGTGGACTTATTTCGCTATCCAAATTTCATTTATGATTAAATCAAGGTAAATAAATCACTACGAGTACAAGGTTGGTGTGAGATGGACCGATGCACAGGAAAAATCAAAACAAGACGGTTACTAAGCACATTCTGATATACATTTCGTGTTTTCACCTGAAAAGATTTTTCTGACCAATTAGCAACTCAACTGAATTAAGGGGAATTTGCAATCCGCTTTCCCAGAAAAAGCCATTGCATGGGTGTTAAAAATCCTTCTTGATTGCTGAACATAACCTTTTGTTTAGGTTTTCTTGTAAATGCCAAGGTAGATAATAAATTACACTTGCGCTCTAATTACTTGTATACCGGTGATGACATAGTGATTACACTATAAACATGGTTTTATTTCTATCATGGATATTTATTTCTAACGTACTTCGAAAGTGTCTTTGAAACATGCATTTGTTTATTAATTATAATTAAAGGGCTTGCTTAAAAAAAAAAAAAGGAATTATAGAGATACAACAACGTTATTACATTACGGCTCGATTTTTATTTGTTAGGAAAACTGAACTTCTCGAGATATTTAAAATTATCACAAAATATCCAATGCTCATTTTTGCACTGATTTCCTCAATAAATTTGCTATTCAATTTATGCTAATTCAGGTTAAATTATGTTTATGCTTTTATGTAAATGGAACATTATTTCCCTCAAAATAAATACATACAGTGCACGATTTTAAATTGCGACAAAATACTGAAGAATATCGTTGCAAACGTAAGCCTTAAAGACACTAAAAGGCAGTAATGTTTTTAATAATAAAATGACGAAAAGTGCGGGATATGGACAACTTAGCAATTGACTAAAATGCAACAGTTTCACAGAAGATTTCTCAATGTCTTCTGTCGAAATTCACAATCGCTCAGAAGCTACGTTATGTGATAAATCCGGCTCAAACATGCAAAAGTGTTATTTGTCAATGACAACCAATGATTTCTTGTTTGCCATTAGTTACGTGCTAACCGGTTTCTAAAGTGTTTGACCAATATTTGTTGGGAAAACCCACGAAAAAAAATTAGATACAATGATTTAACTGGATTATTGAACTTATAATTCATTAGAAATGTGTTGCTCTTCGTCAAACATTCTATATCCTCGATTTTTACTGGTTCTGGACGGCTATGATGCTTCATCTACGCAATTATGACGTACTATAACATAATAGAGCAAACGTAAATCATCCCTAGAGGTGTTCATTTTGAGAGATAATTGAAGGCAACTGCATGTAGGGTTCATCCAACAGCACAATGATTATACAGGTACCATTTCCAACATTTCTTTTGCATACATTATCTTCATAATATGCACATACGGTATATACATCATTGTCAATTTCCTAGAATATTTGTTGGAAAACCTTATTCCAATTTCTAACGATCGCAAAAGTGCAGTTCTACAAATTTTGGAACATTCCTCAATTGTTCAATTGTTAATGTAATTTTGAATGAATTGTTCATATGGTTTTATCTATTTCTGTTTCATGGCTTACAATATTTTGCACGTAATTTTGTAATCTTTGAGACCGAAATTTATTCAGTTGCATACTTTTAGATTGTTTTACTTAATTTATTTTGTTGTATTTTATAGTAAAATTACTGCCAATAATATTACAAAATCGTTTGATGGATTACCTCCCTGTACCGCATGGCATATCTTTTTTCCGATAGTGGTTTTCAATAATGTTGCAGTTTGTAAATTATTAGACATGACTAGAAATTCTAATGACCAGAAAAATTGCACGGATAATATTTAATAATTATTGATTCCATTTCTTGGGGTCTTTTCTACGTTTTAGTTTTTTATTAGAAAGGTTCTGCCAGAGAGTGCGATCAAAAACGTTTGTAGACCTGTGATTTAGGTCAGGGTTAGCAAATAATGGGCTCAAAAATTTGCTACATGCAGTACAGTTACGGCCCCAGTGGCCTTCTGTTTTGCACCTGTGCTTTGTTGTTGCATTGTAATAACTAATAGCAGTAAGCTGTTATTTAACCTAATTCTTTACAGCGGCAAAATTGCATGAAATCCCTTTTTTTAAACAGACATGACAGATTATCAATGTTTATTTTAGACGTAACTTAATTAGCAAAAGCAGATGCAGTTTAAAATTCTCTAGCCTTAATTGGCCAGATTCTGCTATTGCATTTTACCACACAGACCACACATCGAATTTTTGACCAAACGTTGGTATTAGCGACCTAATACCTTTACGTACATGCAATTCGTCTGAATTCGAAGCACGAGCCTTGGTTAAATTGACATCAGTGATCACTTCCATTTTCAGCTATCAAATGGGACAGCAAGAAATGTACTGTTGTAGCACAAATGTCGCTCCATAAAAAATCAGAAATGAACGATGCGCGACTTTCCCTAAGGGAAGTGAAAAGTAAATTCATGTCATGGTCAATGCAGCAATGAAAAGCTCATCTTGATTTTACTTCAGTTAAGATTAAGTTTAAACATCTTACGTACAAGTCTCATGACAAAAATCTGACATCATCTGACCCATCTACATGTAGTTCATAATTGTCCAAATTTTTGGAAATATTCCACCTCGGACGTTTTTTGTGGTTGGCCCTTAGAGAAAATCTAAGGACAAAAATGCATCCGATTTCCATTTAGTTTTGTTAAGTGTGACATGCATTTACAGTGTTACTAATAAGAATCTGCATATTCAACAAATATGTACGTCTCGCAGTCGCACACAATGCATAGAAAGCATTGCCAATGAACTTTAAATTACGTTTTTGCATAACCAGAGTGTAATGCCCCTTAAGAAGTGACGATGCCCTCTCAGAAGCAGTTTTTTGATGGGCAACTTGCAAAAACGCGCATTACTAGAAAGTTACCCACTGTTTACACGGTTTTCCACAGCCAATTAGATGCGAGGATTAACTGGGCATTTACATTACTTCCTCTGTGACTTCCTCTAGCTGTTTATTGACGGAGACACGTGCAACTTTACAGTGAATTCCGGTTAAGTTCATTTTATTTTTTATTAAAAACGTTTGTGATTCTGTCTTACCTGATCTTAATTTGCAATATTTAGGTTTTTGAAAATTTCCACCGCCAATAAAACAGTGGTAATAATCACAGAGCTGTGAAATACATTTCATGTAGAACTGTTTATGTACTCACTATTTATACTCAAAGTTGTTTAAATTTTTTTGAAATATACCTGTTTTAACATTATTAAAAAAGTTAGCCTTCATTTACTCTGTAATTCAACTCTTATTAAAAATTCTATATGATCACACATAAATATTCAGGAATGCAGGTTAAACATAATTTTTTAAAGAACAAAATGAATATATCGAATTTACTTAATTCAAAATGTTTTATGTATTTTCAATGTATACTATGTGTTGCAAATAGACCGAATATTTTATAATTACAAGAAACCAGCTGCGTCTTAATGAGAAGATTGCATTTTATAATGCGTCCTTTGCGTTAAAATACAATTTTTTAAAGGAAACGTTTTACTCTCGATGAGTTTTGGAAAATTGCTATTCATACGCATGTAGTATTTAGTAATTTATCCCAATAAGTATACATTTACAGTAAATGAAATTGAAATATACATGTATGATCACATGAACGAAATATTACAACTCCACAAGGTTCAGTTTTTCATTTATTGCACTTTTTCCTTCTTTGACACAATTTATAATTACATCAATGATTTTTTCCAAATACACTGTAGGCCTAATGTGGGAATCTTAAGTAACTTATAAACATCATGGACCATACCAATTAAATTAAATATAAAACCAACTAATAAAATCACGGCAAACGGAGATCTATGTTTTACTATCCTTGCCATTCATGATTACTTATACCAGCCAATTTTCATTCAGAAGTTAACATGAGATATGTTTCAGGATTCGAGAACCATTTGTTATATCATGCACTATTCGTTTAAAATTTCAAATAGTATAATTGTTTGTTAATTTAACAAGTTTTAAAAATATCATAGAATATACAGCATACAAAGTGCTTTGGAGACTTTTTTGCAAAAACATGGATTTCAAAGCGTATCATTCAATGTCTTTCATGCTTTTAAAATTGATCAATTGTTCGATAATTCGGCCAATCTTGGTCACCATTTCGTCTGTTCTTAGCCACCTTTTAAGTATTATCACCTGTTTATTTGGGTTCTGATGAATAATAAGCACATAAAACATAATTGAACATCACGATAATGACTTTGGACTCATCAGTGCTATCACTGTCACTTTACTAAATATTTCAAATGGAATGCCTTTGGAAGTCAAAGATAAATTGTCGACAAACAGCTTCATATAACTGCCAGCTTCTGCTTAGTTTGCTAAAGCTTATGGAGTCAGTTTCCGTTGAATCGCCACCCCTCTGGAGTAAAATATATCCAGAACTGAGAAAAGCATGAGATACCACGAACCAAAATCAACAAGAACGGTAAAATACAAACTGTAGTAAACGTGTTGGTGGAATTGGTATGTAAATTCTAAATGAAAACATCTTAAAATCCTTCATCAAAATGCCATGAGCTGATGCATCCACATATGTAAGCATCGGTTTTTTATATATTCGTGATGAACGGTTAATAATTAGATGAACATGTCGTGGACATCTTACACATTTTAGCTACAAATACTTATTATAATTGTTGCATATTTTTTTCCTTAGAAGATTATCTACCGTTTCTTTATATAAAAGAATAAATTTGAAAAAAAGAAGAAGTTAAGCAACTCACTTCAAAGGTTTATTGATAGGTAAGCCCCTTATTCGGAAGTTGCATAACGGTTTTCAGATTTATTTTGTTGTTTTTATAAATAAACAGGAGATTTTCACATTGTAAATAAGAATTAACTCAGATCCTAGAAGACGACTAATTCTACAAGGAGAAAATGTATTTAGCAATTATAATGGGTATTTGAAACAAAAATGTGTAATTTTCTTGCATGATGGCATTCTTTTGGGGCGTATTTAATTTAAAATGTTTTCACTTAAGACTTAGAGAACAAAATCATTCTATTGGGGGTCTTCGCTCTTAATCTTTTCCTTCACCACCTTAAATCGATTGTAGATGGGGGTTTGAATTTCTCCAGTGTGCTTGTATGTTGGCTTTTCGTCGTAGTAAAGGATGGATGGCTCCGTCACTGGTCTTGGGTCCCTGAACTTCTTGGTTCCTGTACCACTGAAGCCAAATCCTTGCAAAACTCCGTCCACGTCGAAGCTTCCTAATAGTCCACCTTCTCCACCGCCACCGCCACCTAAGCCCAGTCCACCGAAATCCAAACCACCAAGACCTCCACCACCACCACCTGTGGCTGGTGGCGCTCCGGAACCACTCTGCCTTTTGAAGAATCCTCCACCACCGCCTCCACCACCACTGATGAAACCTCCTCCACCACCACCACCACCTATCTTACCACCTCCAAATTTCTCACCATGGCCATCCCCTCCACCACTGATAAATCCTCCACCACCACCACTAATTTCACTGCCTTTAGATTTCTCTTCATGGCCACCCCCTCCACCACTGATAAATCCTCCACCACCAATTTCACTGCCTTTAGATTTCTCTTCATATCCACCACCTCCACCACCGATAAATCCTCCTCCTCCTCCTCCACCACCAATTTCCCCACCTTTAAATTTGTCTCCGTGGCCACCCCCACCCCCACCGATGCCAAAACCTCCGCCACCAAAGGACAGAGAGAATCCTCCAAATCCTCCGCCTTCGCCAAATTTTTTGCCGTACCGGTCCTCAGCCACATGTCCTGAAGAGTCTTTCTTGCCTCCTCCTCCTCCGAAACCTCCGATGTGCAAGAAATCGCCGATGGAGATTCCACCAAATCCGCCACCACTTCCGCCGCCATAGCCGCCTCCGGATCCACCGCCACCGCCTCCGGATCCGTAGCCACTTCCGCTTGGGAAGCTGAAAATTTTGCTGCCTCCGCCTCCTATTCCTCCTTCTCCACCTCCTCCTCCTCCACCTCCGGCCTTGATGCCCAGTCCTCCAAGATTAATTTCAACGCCACCACCTCCACCCCCTTCGCCATCTTTGTGCTTATGGGGAAATGGCATAGATGCGCATTGGACGATTAGCAGTCCTGTCAGCAACAGATTGCAAACCTATAAAATTAAATTTTTGGTAACATTAGTGGAGCATTCAGCAAAATGTAGTCATTCCCTTCATGGATATTCTTTCATTGCATCCTCTGATATTGTGCCTTGCAATGCTCTGAAGAGACCAAAAAATTGAGCACTCATGACAAGATTACCGGGTTGTACAGCGAAGTTCAAATAAATACACAGCTTGTGAACAATTGTTTTTTTCCTTGTTTTTTTAAGTGTTTACATATATATGTGCATATTATTCACCAAACCTTACCCGGGTGAAAATGTTAAAAAAGTGGTCATCTGTGGGGTTGTGTATGCAATAAGTGACCATGTATAAGCCATATATCATCGTGTTTATGACCATGCATCGCCACACATGAAAACGTCAGATAATACCATTTATAGCTGCATATAGCCATATATGGAAAATACTCGAGTTACTACTAAAGACAATCTCATTACTGCTCCCTTCCTTTAAGCAAATGTGCATAATGCATGCCAATATAAATACAATTTTAACGTTAATGTAGGCCTTATGCTATTGTAGCATATTTTTTTATCAGATATGGACATATTGAGGTTTTTATGAGCATATCTGTAAATTTGTTAACATTATAGCCACATGAAAGAATGTAAAAACATACATGGATACGTATGCGTATAGTGTGTATGGATATATGATTAGCCATTTCTGGTTACAGGCCCGATACACGTAAGTCCATCTGTTGCCAATTTCTGGTTTAACCATATAAATAATGAGTCGTATATGTCCATGTATCACCCATATTTACGTTTTCCACCCGGGTTAATTTGATCAAGACGCATCATTTTTAACCTAATTATAAACTTGAAGAGTTTTCATGGATCCAAAAACGTAATTATTGCATCACGTCAATGAGTTGGATAAGTCAATGTATTGACATGAACATTAAAATTCAACTAACGAAAGCTAATTCGTAACGATACAACGTTTTCAAATGTCATTTTCATTATCTTATTGTCATAACTGTGTCATAATGGCATAGTTCAGGATTCATCTTGTAATTTTCAAAAATTCGTTACGATTCTTATTAATTCTTAGTCCTATCATTTGGAGTCCATGCTCACTTCTAATCATCGTTTATTATGCATTATTAACGTGATTGGTACTTAAGCTTACTAATAAATTGAAATTGACATGGCCTCCTTTAAATAAGATAATTGCTGTTGGCGCAGAATGCAGGTGGCACCAAAATGGCGCCTCTGAATTGAATTTGCTTGGTCCCAGATAGAACCTGTTTATTACCCTCAGTGAAAGTGACCGTTATGTACTTGAGTTTTATCAAAGTAAAAAAAATTGAATGGCCAGGGGCATGGAAAAGAATAGAAAGGATTTTCTTGGTGAAAGTCAGAAAGTCAATGGCCCACTTAGACAAAAGAAAATGCGTTTTGGTTTACAGACAACAACAATGACTACGTAAGAAATCGTGCGTGCAAGATACCCTCGTAACGCACCTTTTGCGTTTAACCTATCTTCTAAAATATTTTATTAAATGTTTCCCTCATGCGATATGTCCAAGGCTGCAAGCTACAGCAATTATAGCGGTCATTTTCAGGCTTTATTTTCAAAATGTTGCACAGTGAGATGTAATGCACAATGTGGATAATTTCGTATCTTGTTCAATGAAAAGATAAAATACAATTTCACTCTTTTGACGAATTTTTGTTATTAAAGAGCGGTTTTTAATATAACGTTCGTACGTGCAAGAAGAGTTCTCTAATTTGAAATATAGAAAAAGGAAATAAAAATGGGAAGTACTCGGATTGGATAAATATCCAATACATACATTTCTAAATCCAATTAATTTTTGCGAATTTTACATGCTTTAGTTGCATAATTCCATGTTTTTGTACAATTGATGTGCAATGAATGCTTTACTTATTGCAAAAGTTACCAAAACGTAATTGTATGGGTTATTTATTTTATTGCAAATATTTATTTCTTTAAATAAGGAACCATAATACTGCATATGCTTGCTTTATTATTATAAAACGGTATTTTTGTTTAGTAGCAACAATGTCATTAAAATGGAATCGCCTCAAAATTCCTTCGAGGTGCTTTATTTTCTAGGTAGTTTCGAAGTGATCCCATTTTTAATGACCGTTGCTACTAAACAAAATGCTGTATTACAATAATAATACTAATCTTGTGGCTTAGTGTGAAATTGGAGCGTCCAAGTAGATCTACTTTATGTCTGCAGGAGAAACATTTCAGGCATAAGGAAATAACCTTAATAAGTATCAAGAACAGTGCCCGGATACCGTTTTTAAGCAAAAGTAGTTTTTTCCCTCAAGACTCGCTTTCATGACACAATTTGTAACTTTTAACTACTTCACAACTCGCCTATTTTGTAACCAAATGTGTTTGGCGTATTTCATAACGGGGATGTCTCTTAGTCCCATTAAATACGGAAAGCATTGCTTTTCCTGACATATTGTTAACATATGATTACAAAAACGATTTCATCACTCACTTTTCTTTGAAGTTCCATCTTTGTGTTGTGCATATGAAAGATAAAGGCTGCAAACAAGAATTAAAAATTGAAATTAGTATATTGAAATTAAATACTCTTGCACCAGAAAGGTTTACTTACCAAATTTAGCGAAATCAATTAATTTCAACAAGGCTAATCATAAAGTCGAAAAAAGGAAACATTTTGCCTTTGGTTATTATTTTTTTGGCATAATATTATAAAACCTTTAAACTTATGGCCTTTCTATAAGGCAACTAATAATGAAAATTAATATGCTATTCGTTGTTAATGTGCACTAAGATAGTTGAATTAGTATACTCAATAATATTCTTAATCCAATGCTTAATTTTTTATAAAACAAAATCATGCAAATGAAATGTCAAGCGAAGTACAAATTACACAAATGTATATTTATCTTCTTCTAAAATGCAATCTAATTGTCTGTTAAATGTTTTTGAATATTTAATAAAAATGACACTGACATCCATGAGAATTAAAGTTACTGCTAAAAGGATTTAATTACTCGGTGTTATATACTGTATTGCGTCCTGATGTTCCAAGCACATTTTAAACAATCATAACATTTTAGATTAATGATAGAATTATCATTAATTTATGCAAAACATTTTTGATTATTCTCTACGTTTTGATCAACAGATTATTTACGATCAAAAATACACAATTTATAGAATCTTTACTAATATCTTGTTGAAGGCCAATAAAGAACCCTTAACCATAGCGTTTGTTAAATGCATTTGATTGCTAAGCCTATACAATGTTATCTTATTTTCGCACTTACCTCTCGGTTCATAAAGTTTTCTTTAAACTTTCCTTTGTGCTGTCCTTCTTCGAAATGAACTTCACTTTCTCTTTTTTTTTGACACAGTCTTGAAATCAAACGAGGTCTCGTCCCCCCAATGCACGGTTTCAATTGTGCTGGCCTCAATTTCGGTCTGTACCTCTGGACAGCCCACCTTCAGCTTCTTGTGTTTATTAGAAAAGTAATTTTCATATCAGAAATCGGCGTCCAGTTGATAACCACGTGATGTTTTATTGGAATATTTACTAGGATGTCAAAAGGAAACTGTTTTAAATCTGACGACAAAGTATGACGCGCGTCAACGCCAACCTTGGTTTTTTTGTCGTGGTAGTTTTTGATATGGTTGGAGGAAACTTTAACACGATAAGGGCTGTACATAAAGAACGTCCATCAAAATTCTATTTTTTGCTACTGAAGACCCCTTTTTATGTTAAATAAATTTAAGAAAAAATGATGTTTTTACCAGAAAATGGAACAAAATATTAAGCTTAATGTCATAATGTCCCTTATAATTTTAGTCCTATTTCTATACTATTGTAAAATTTATATTAAAATATTTCAATTCCCACAATACTTGACGTCAAAATTTACTGTAAATAACGTCAAATTTAGGCCATTCGATTTACTTTGGTAGTTTTTAAAACAGGTCATTAAGCTGTAAAAAATATTAATACAAAAACGACTTTATAAGACGGTATAAAGTTTATTAAAAAACGACCAAAATATCTAAAATGACTTTATTTAGAGCTCTTTAGAACAGTTTGCCACTTGGGGTGAGTGGTACTTACTAACGTATTGGACGTGCAAAATTGCTGGATACATGCAATTACCTCTAGGCCATGATCGTCCAATTTATATTAACGCACACCCTATCCACCATCGGACGGCCTTTATGGATGGCTCCTCATTTCATAAAAAAACACAACCCTGAGGATATTCAGGTTTAGCTGTCCGCGTGTGTAACTATGGTCATGTGATTCGCTGGTATTTTTTATATTGAGATCATGCGAAAATAGTCATTAATATTCATTGCACGGAAATACCTGGTTTTCCTTTTAAAAATCCCTTCTGAAGTTGGGCATGTGCTGAGCGTACATACCGGGTTTTAATTGGCATTTAATCTGTTCATTCTTGATATCGACAGATTGTCAATGGTTAACAAAATAAACAAACATGTATGTTCGAAAACATTCTCAAGGGTTATTTTTAAGACAAATATTTCAGGTTCCAATACTTCGGCATCGTCACCACTTCCAGACGTAATTTTAATGACAGTGTGTCGGGTTGTTGATAAATACATTAAAAGCCACGTGAATTGCTATGCCCATGTTATAAAGGTGCTAGCAGTGGCTATCCAAAATGAATAAGATTAAAAAGCAGCTAGGCTTAACGCAAATAATTGATTTTCTGGTAGCCTTGGTTGCGTTTGTTTCGTGGAAAATGAGTCGGAAAACTGTTTACCAACAATTATTAAGGCTTATTTTATCGATGCTTACAAAAAATAAGAGCTAAAGACAATCATTGACCATCGTACAATTTCTTTGGTCAATGTTATTAAATCTACCATTGGAATTAAATGTACCAATCAAATTATCACATACTTTTAAAATACCAAGTCTTAAACAGTACGTGAATCGTTTTCCAATTTGACGATTTATTTAAAAAACGTTTACCAAAATAAGTTCTTTCAGTCATTCTTATTTAATATAAAAACGTGGTAATCTTTCCAAATAACGTAATTTTTTAATATGTATCCCTGTTAAGTAATCTGATGAAAGTAATCAAACAGACGTCGCCCTTTTCTAAAAATACATGTAGATAAACACATATACCAAATACATTTTTCCATTCAACTCTGTAACAAGATAACTAACTATTAAATAAGTTTTAAATTGTTGACGAACTTAGATGAATTAAGTCTTGTACTTATTTATCTTTTAAAAAAGAAAGGATTATACAGAATATAATCTTTATTTATCATATTAACTTGTAAATAGTTATAATTTTACGGTGAATTGCATCAATTTCCTTTTAATAAGGAAAATGCATAAATTCTATTAATAAGATAGAAAACGCATAAGGATCTACTAGTTTATATGAGCAATATCCTTTTAAATGTAGGGAAATCAATCCATAAATGGAGTAATAGCACTTGAAGGAATAGAGATAGTCTTATTGAGCAAGCTTTATTACTCATAAAACGATTACAACAGGTAAAAGAGGCCTATCAAAATATTCATCAAGTCCCTAGTTGCATGTAAGTTTAAGATGACGTTATTAAAAGTTAGTCAATTTGTTAGGTCTTTGAGTCCTATTGTCCTATGACATCATTTTGAACAAAGCAAAACCCGAAAAGCTGATGTCATAAAGCCCAAATACTGATGTCCATATTAAATGAAATTAAATTTCAATCAAGACAAACGTCATAGTAATAAAGTAAATTGTTACTACGAAGATGCGAATATAAATATTTTAATGTAGCATTTATTAAAAGTTATTTATCGAAAGATTTAATTTTAAATTATGCTTTTTGAGTGAAAGATGGCCCTCTTTATTAAAAAGGTATTAATTTCATTGTAAAAACTTAAGAAAAATAAAAAACAAAATTGTTATTCACAAAATATGTTCTTTGGCTCTCTTTTTATCCCATAATAGTTCATTTTTACTAACTTAGATTAAATGCAGGCTATGCAGCTTATCAAATTACATCTATTTCTCAGCAACAAATAATGGAATTATATCAATATTTTGTGAACACATTGTACACTTATACAAGCTGTATTGTTTGTAAATATTCGAAAGTGTCTATAATAAACTTTAATTGGCCTCTCTCAAAATTCCGAAACTAATGCGATAACATCTCTCTCTGAATAATAATAATTCATTTGAATTAAATTAAACGTGTTGCGGTGTCTCATCACTATATTGAGACAGCATTTTTACACCAACTCCCCAATAAACGTGGCTATCGACCTTTTTTACAGTCTTGGCAAGATCATGACACACAGTATACGTTGGTGTTGAAAATTCTTTTTAGAACCCCACGACTAAATTATGGTCTTCCTCGATATTTCATACGTTCTAACAAGAAAAATGCATGACTGATTGTGTTGATTTTTTTAATTTGGGGCAATTTTTAAGTACAATTTTTGAAGTGGCAGTTTCTAGCGATTTCGAAATAGCACTTTAGGCCTACACTCAGGAATGGATGTTCCATAAATTCGTTATCATTATCTGTTGAGAATAATGGTGCAAAAATTTAACAAGTTCTGTGAATGGAATATCTGTGTTTAATGCAGTTAATATTTTCATTTAATAAACTAACGAAATTGAAACTCAAAATTGTTATTCACGAAATGTATTTTATGGTTATCTTTTTCTAATAATATTTTTAAAAAATTTAGAAATCATTTTTGCATAAGTAATTAATTTGGTAGTTAAAAGATAATTTGCTTATTCTGTCTTCAGTGGACCATACACGATCATTAATCATGACATCACTATTGATCGTGTAAGGTAAACTGAAATGGAATATTTGCCAGTAATGCTGAGAATTTAACACGGATGTGTGAGGTCCGCATTAAGGTTAGGCCTACAAATTCACAATTACAGTTTTGCATTAGGCCTATGGAGGTTTATTCTTGTGCCATAAGAAGCTGATAGGTGGCGATGCAAGGTCAAAACGCAAATAATTTCATTTGTTTACTTCTTTTCAACGAAAGCTCCAAAGTAGCCAATTAAAGCGCTAGTGCGCTCACTTGAGCTAACAATGAACGTAGAAAGTATTTTTATTGAAGATGTCGTTGGATGGCGCCACCAAGGCAAATAAACAGTTTCAATAGAAATTGCATGTGCTAATCATGCTTTATATTGGCCACTGAAATGCACTTACTATTAACGCGTATATTATGGCGCTTCAATTCAAGGAGGTCTTCAGCTTATGAATTCCCTGTGTTGTTCTGGTCATTGAAACGTGAAACCGGTTAATGCATTTCTGGGCCACACCACAAAGTAGGTTTATTAAAATTAATGTTGAAGGTATCAACAACACATGCTGTTTTAACGACTTAAAGCTAGTTCCGCTTATTCCGATGTTTCCGATATGGAAATGTGAAATTGCAAAAACAATAAGCTACCTACATGTACCTCGACATGGTTGATGGTTAATAACAATAGTTTAATTCTTGTACTTCTTCAACTTGCTTTGTTGGAAGCAGTTTGCTGTTAAGGTTTAGGGGATCTAAAATCTAAACCGGGCCAATAATTGCAACGTTAATTTCGAATGTTAATTAACCCACCAGTATTTTACTTTCACATGTAGGCCTACATGTATGTAATGGTTAAATGGTTATTGCATTTCAAAAAGTACATATGAAATTTTGCTTTTTTTTACGTCTGAACTATGGCTATTTTTTAAATTATACGAGAAAAGAAACGGAAAATATTACTCAGCGTTATAAAATAAATATCTTATAT